>JAODAL010055981.1:0-23585 GCA_025379985.1 Phyllomedusa bahiana | reverse complement strand
GTAGTTAATGGGGGCCCGCAGATTTAGTATTCATTTTGGCTTTCCCTGGTGCAGTTGTTGCAGCTCCTGCTCTGGAAGCAGTGGAATCACTTCTACACCCAAAAGCCCCGGGGTGGTCTGTTGGGAGGAAGTTTCAGGGAAAAGGGTTTTCGGTTTGTGGGGCCCCCAAGGGTGAAAGGGAAAGCCCCCGGTTTCCCAGGCCTTTGAAAATTGCTCCCTGGAAATAAAAATATGCAAATGGCCGTTAGAAAGTAAAAAAGAAAACCCAGCTTCCCCCTCCAGCGGTGTGAAGTAAAAAGAAAAAAGTTTGTTTTTTATTAGAAAGCCTAATTGGGGGGGTTTGGAGACGGGGGGTTAGTAAGACCCAGTAGTTAAAATAGTACTAGGAGCATTTTAGAAAGTAGTGGGGAGCATTTAAAAATTTTTGGGGGGGCCAGAAAGTAATAGTACTGGGGGAGAGTAGTAAAAAGTAGTAGGAGAAAGTGTAATAGTAAGAGCATTTAATTTTAATTGGGAGAAATTTAGTTAATATTTACTAGGAGCAGTTAGAAATTGGGAAACCCCAGTAGTTGTAGGAAAAATTTGGGTTAGTAATATTTTTAGGAGCTTTTATTTTAATATTTAGGACGTGGGAAAGAAATAGGAGAATAGAAAATATAGGAGCAGAAAGTAAATAGTAAGGGGCGTAGTATTTAAAGGTATTTGAAAGTATTTAGTAATATTTACTAGGAGCAGTAGTTTTAGTGGGAAAGCATTTAAGAAATTAGTACTAGGAGGAGAAATTGTAAGGTATTAGAAATATTTCCGGGGAAAACAGTAATAGGGAGGAGCAGGAGCAGTAGTAAAAAGTCCCAGGAAAAAGCAAGGGCATCTAAAAATGCACGGGTTTTGGGCCGGGTTTTTTTCACCCGGGTTTGGGTTTTTCAGACCCCTGAAAAACCGGCCGAAAATGAGCAAAATTTGGGTTTGCTCTATAAAAAACCCGGGTGAAACAGCCCCCCAATGCCCCCAAACTGCACGGGTTTTTTTTGGGGGGTTTTTGCCCCGGGCGGTTCCGGCCACAAAACATTGAAATGCAAAATTTTCCCGTCCGGTTTCCCGAAGGGGAATTTGGCTTTGTCAAGTGGAGGGGGAGGGCTCATCGCGGAGAAAAAAAAACCGCCCCCCCCCCCAGCTTTTGGGTATGGCCGCAAAAGCGGACAAATACCGGCGGGGCAAACTGCCGGGGTTATTTGTCCTGTGCAGGGGGGGACGTGCCCAAATTGGATTTTTGGTGGAGAAGAAAGTAATATTTAGGAGCATTTGAAATTTGAAAGGGGGAGGAGCGTAGAAATAGGATCTGAAATTTAGAAGGGGGCAGGAGCAGTAAGAACAGGAGCAGAAAGTTTTTGTAGGAGCACCCAATTAAATTAGAAATGGGGAGCAGTAATGGGGAGGGCAAAAAGCAATTTTAAAAAAAAACCCAGAAAGTTCAGGAGCTTTAAAGAAAATAGTAGGAGCGGGCAGTAGTAATAGTTTAGGGGGGTATTTTTTTGGAGGAGCATTTTGTAGGAGAAATTTAGTCATAAAAGGGAGGGGGAAAACATTTAAAATGAGTAGGAGCTAGTAATAGTGGGAGGCTTTGGGAAAACCCCGGGAATTTAATTTTGGGTAAAGCAGCAGTAAAGAAACTAGGGCAGTAATAGGAGGAGCAGAAACATTAGTAATAGGAGTAGGGGAATTTTTAGTAGCATAAGCATTTAGTAATTTGTAGAAGCAGGGGGTAGTAATAGGAGTGGAAATTTTGGTAGTAGTAGAAAGCATTACCCCAGAAAGAAAATTAGTAGAACAAGAGCAGGAGTAAAAGGGAGAAATTGTAAAAAGAAATTTAAAAACAGTATTTAAGAAAGTAATTGGAGGAACCCAGGAGTATTTAGTTTAGTAGGAACGTAGAGGGGGGAAAGGTTAAAGTAGTATTTAGTACCCGGAGCCAAAAGGAGCAGAGTAGCCTTTTCCACCCCCAAATGAGGGAAAACCCAGCAAAATTTTGGGGGCCCAAAAGGGGGAGGAAAAATTTACAAATTGGCGGCCGTGGGAGGACCGAGTCGAAAAGAAAAGAAAGGGGGAAAAGGGTATGGGGAAGAAAAGAAAAAAGAAGAAAGAAGGGGAAAAAAAGGAAACCCCCAGTTTAAAAGGACAAAAAACAAAAAAAAGATCCTGGGTGAAAGGAAAGGGGGGAACCATTTTTAGTTGAATTTAGGAAAAGGGGTTAGTGGCCCAAGCGCGGCGGGAAAAAACCCCCCAAGTAGAAATAACCCCCATTATTGTTTTTTTTCCCAAAACAAAAAACATAGTTTTCGCAGATGTAAAGGGGGGGCCTTTGGGGAATCCCCACCCGGGAAAAAGGCCCCGATTTTACCCCTCTTTTCCCAAAACCCCCTTTTCTCCACCCCGACTGATCCCTCTTCACTTGGTTTTTTAAAACCTTTACTTTTATAAATTTCCATAAATTTTTTTCCCCTTTATGATAAAATAATAAACTTTTTGGGTGGGAACCCGCCACCTCCCCAAACCCCAAAAAAGGGTTTAAAAAGGGGTTTTTGACCTTTAAAAATTGGGGGTTGATTTGGGAAAGAAAAAATGTATTTTTTATCCACGGGTTTGGGGTTCTCCCCAACAAACTTTGGGATGTTTTAGAAAAAGACAATTTGGGATAAAGGTTTTTTGGTTTTAAGGGTTTTTGGGAAATCTGTTCCAGACCCAGAAGGAATTAAAGGCAGGGAGAGGCTGGAAAAACCAAAGGGGGATTTCCCAAATACCTAACCAAAAAAAAAACAATTTTTAAAAATTTTTGGATTTTTTTGGGCGAAAAACCCAGGTAACCAATGCACGACGGAAAAATTGAAAAACTAAGCACGTCCCCTAAATTTTTATTTCCCAAACCCAAAAATTCATAAAAGGGTTTTTGGGGGTTGGTTTTAAATTTTATTTAAAATTTTAAAAGTAGCCTTTTTAACACAAGCCGGTTGGGGGATGGATTTGGGAGCCCTGAAAAGTAAAACCCCATTGTTACCTTTTTTTTTTGTTCTGTTGTAAAATATATTTATTGGAATAAACCTTTTTTCCCAAACTTTAAAAAAATTTTTTTAAAAAATTTTAATGAAACACTCCCCAGGAAACATTTTGGGGAAGTTCCCCTGTTTTTTGTTTGATAAATTGTAATTCCCCTTTCCTTCAGTCTGAAAATACATGACTCACATCGGATTTAATTTATTTCCAGGCAAAAAGAGAAACCGGCCTCTTACACCAACTTGGGGGCCCAAAAATCGGTTTTTTTGAACCAAGGGGAATCTTTCTCTAAAAAATTTTGCCCCAAGGGTAAAAGGTAATTGCCTAAAAGCCCAAAAGGGGGGTTTTGGAATTTGGGAAAGGGTTAAATTTTTTCTACACCCCTTTGATAAAAAAGGTGAAACATTTTCCCCTGAAAAACGGGGTTTGGGCCCAAAGGGGCCAAATTTTTCCCTGGGGAAAACCCTTCCCTTTCCCCCCGGCGCACCCCCATAAAGTCCCCACCCCCCCTCATTGTGATGTGGTGAAATAGGAAGCAGGCAGCACTGGCCCCAAAGGACCCAAAATTCCCCCCTCTTGCCCTTTCCCCCATGGGAAACAAAAATGGCCAACTTAATTTTTTTTTTGGGGGAGTGGGTTTCCATTTTTATGACCAAAACCCCCAAAAAAAACCCCTGCAAAAAATTTTCCCCCCCGCCCCTCCTCCTTTGGATCCTACCCCAACAGCCCTGATTTGGGAAAAAGTAAGCATTACAGGGTTGCATTCGGGTTTCCCCCTAATAAAACCTGTAGCTCCCCACCCCCGGGCACCCAATCATGCACCCCCAAAAACCCTGACACCCACTACCTCCTCCCCTTTGGTTTGGGCCGCCACACCACAGGGACACTCGAATGAATTAAGTTTCTCTTGGTCAAAAACGCCCTTTGGGGTTTTCCTTTTAAAATCCATGCCCTTTATCACTTGTTTCTTGCTTGGGGTTTCTTGTGCATAAACCCTCTAAAAAAAAGGGTTTCCCTTCTGGGACGACACCCCTTGCGCCGATGCAGAAATGGGGGTATGGTCTGAGACTGCGGCTGACCCCCCCCCCTGTAAATTGCAAGAAAAATTTGGGTTTTTTTGGAAGAAAAGAAGCCGGAAACCTTTTCTTTCCCTGGATAAACCTGATTTAAATACTTGTTTGCTTTGGGGCTTTTTAGGCGGGCCCTTTTTAGGGAAAAAAAGGGGGTGAACCTGGTTTTAAGTTAAAACCTTTTTTTTTTCAACTTTTCGCGGTTTTTTCCCTTGGGTATTTATGTTTTTTTTTAATTTTTTGGTTACTGAGGGGGGGCGAACCCCATTTTTAAACCCACCGGGCCCCTTTCCCCCGCGCTGGTAAATGCAGGGGGGGGGGGGGGGTTTTGCCAATTTTCCCTTTTTTGGGGGGCCTCCCCATTTTTATTGGGGGTGCAAAAATTTTTTTTCCCCCTTCATGCCCATTTTTTTTGCCTTTGGGGGGTGCCATTTTGGGCCCCATAGGTTTGGTTATTATTTTATAAAGGGCCGTTTTGGCAGAAAAACCAACAAACCCCCCCCAAACCCTTTTGCCTCCCCTTTTTCCCCTTTTTGTTTGGCCCACATTTTTGTGGGGAAATCAAATTTTGCCCCAAATTTTATTTTCCCTTTAGGGGTGTCCCCCTTTTTTTTTAAAATTTAAGGGGGTGGGGCCCCTTAAAGGAAAAACCTTTTTTTTCATTTGGGGTTGGGCCTCATTTTCGGCCCAATTGGGGGTTTTGCCCCCTTTTTTGGTTCCCTTTAGACATTGATCTTGAGTTCTTCCCTGTGATACAACCCGGGGGCCCCTGACTATTTTACATTGAATCCCTTGGGGGTGTCCTCACTTTTGCGGCCCCTTTTAAAGGGGGCCTCATTTTTATGGCCTTGGTGTGTTATTTTCCTTTTGTCGGGCAATTTTTTAGGGGCCCGGGGTTGTCCTAATTTTTGCCCCCATAGACATTAAATTCCCTTGAGATTCCCTGTGTTTAAAAGCCGGGGGGCCCCCCTGACTAATTACATTGTTTCACTTTGGGGTTGTCCTCCTTTTGTCCCCATAGACATTGTTGCGGGTGAGTTTTCCCGTGATACAAGCCGAGCACTGACAAACTTTAACTTTTTATCCTTTGGGGTTTTTTTGTCCTCACTTTTGAACGGTCCTTAGGGGTCCCCTTTCCACTTTTGTGGTTTTTTGGGGTGTTGCCCTTCATTTTTTCCCCTTTAGGACTTTGATCCCTGTGAGCCCCTTTCCCCTGTTCCCAAGCCGGGGGCCTGACAAATTTTAAAATTTTTGTATAATTTGGGGTCTCCTCACTTTTGCCCCCTTTAGACTTTGTTGCTGTGAGTTTTTCCCCTGTTGATACAACCCGAGAATGCCCATTTTCCCATTGAAAAAAATTGGGGGTTTTTGTCCTCATTTTTGGGGGTCTTTTTGGGGTGCCCTCCCCTTTTGCAGTCTTTGGGGGGTTTGTCCTAATTTTTTTGTCCCCTAAAAATTGATGTGTGAGTCTTCCCTTTTGTTCCCAAGCCGTTCCCACTGATTATTTTAACATTTTTCCAACAGGGGGGGGCCCTCTTTTGTGTCACCTTGGGGGTGCCCTCACTTTAGGGGTTTCAATTAGGGGTGCCCTCATTTTGCCCCAAATTTGGGACATTGAGTGTGGTTTTTTCCCCTTGTTTTTCAAGCCGGCCACTGAAAATTTACATTGTATCATTTAAAGAGGTGTCCTCATTTTTTCCCGGTCCCTTAGGGGTTCTTCCTTTTCCCCCCAAATTGGGACTTTTGTTGTGGGACTGTTTTTAATTGTTTGGGGTTTCAGTTTCCTCTGGTTTTCCCGGGAAAGGAGAGAGAAAAACCAAGATTTACAGGCTGTGAGGGGTGTTATTTTAAAGTTGGGTTTTTCTGACTTCGGAAGAAAATGTAAATAAGGTAAAGGGGTGCCCGGCCCTTCTGAAAGAGCTGTTTTAAAAATGTGGGGGGTGTCCTAAATTCTGGGAGATGCGGGTTTTTAAAATTTGTGGGGGGTGCCCCTTGATTTTCTTTTGAGAGGGTGTATAAAATTGTGAGGGGGTTCCCCGGATTTTGGGAGATACTGTATATAATGTGAGGGGTTCCTAAACTTCTGGGGGGGGATGTTTTGTATATAATGTGGGGGTGTCCTGACTTTTGTTTATAAAATGGGGGTTCCTTGACTTTTGGGAAGATTTTTATATAAGGTGAGGGGTGTCCTGATTCAAGTTTAAAATTGTGGGGGGGTTTGTCCTGACTTCTGGGAAAAGTTGTATAAAAAAGTAAAGGGGGTGTTGACTTCTGGGATGCTGTTTATAATTGAGGGTTCCTGCTTCGGGAATTTGTTTTTGGGGGGTTTTTTATAATTTTGAGGGGGGGTCCTGCCGGGTTTTTTGGGGGGTGTTTTGTTTATATAATGTGAGGGGTGCCCTGCTTTTGGGGATGCTGTGTATAATGGGGGGGTCCTGACTTCTGTATATAATTGGGGGGGGGTGTCCTGATTTTGGGGTTTTATAATGGGGGGGTTTTCCGGGGAATTCTGTTATTTTGTGGAGGGGTGCCCGACTTCTGGGATTGCTGAAATTAATGTGGGGGGGTTGCCCCTAAATTTCTTTTATATTGTGAGGGGTGCCCGGGACTTTGGGAGATGCTTTTTTAAAATTGTGGGGGGTTTCCGGTTTCCCCCTGTTTTAAAATTGTGAGGGGGTCCGGGCTTTTGGGAGGCGTTTATTTTTTGTGAGGGGGGTTCTAAATTCTGGGAGAGGGTGTTTTAATTGGGGGGGGTCCTGACTTTTGGGAGTTGCTGTTTTTAATGTGAGGGGTGCCCTGATTTTTTTTTTAAAATTGTGGGGGTGTCCTGATTTTCTGGGGGGGTTCCGTTTTGTATAAAAATGTGAGGGTTTCCCTGAATTCTGGGGACCCCCCCCCCCCCCCTGTATATAATGTAAGGGGGGGATTTAATTTGTTTTTTGGGGGGTCCGGGCTTTTTTTTGGGGGGGAAGGGCCTTATTTTAATTGTGGGGGTGCCCTTGATTCTGGGGAGTTTTATGTATATAATGTGGGGGGTGTCCCTGACTTCGGGGGGATGCTGTAAAATTAATGTGAGGGGTGCCCTTTTTCCTTCTGTATTTTAATGTGGGGGTGTCCTTTGACTTTTGGGAGATGATGTATAAAATGTGAGGGGTTAATTCTTTTTTGGACTTTTTTGGGGGGAAGGGTTGTATAAAATTGTGGGGTTTCCTGACTTTTTGGGAGATGGGGGATTTAATTTGAGGGGTTCCCCCTTGATTTCCCTGGGAGATGCTGTTATAATGGGGGGGGTGCCCTGACTTCGGGGGAGATGCGTATAAAAATGTGAGGGGTTCCTGACTTTGGGAGTGCTGTAAAATTAATGTGGGGGGTTTTTCCTAAATTCTGTATTTTATGTGGGGGGGTGTCCTGCCTTCGGGGGAGTTTGTGTAAAAATTGTGAGGGGTTTTCCCCGGGAATTCCTGTATTATGGGGGGGGTGTTGACTTCTGGGAGTTACTGTTTTAATTTGGGGGGTGCCCTGACTTTTGGAGATGCGGGTTTTTTAAAATGTGAGGGTTTCCGGGACTTCTGGGAGGGGTGATTTAATGTGAGGGGGTTCCTGACTTCTGGGAGATTTGTATATAATGTAAAGGGGTGTCCTGACTTTGTAATAATGTGAGGGGTGTCCTGATTCTGGGAGATGCTTGTTTTTATTGTGGGGGGTTCCTGACTTTGGGGATGCTGTATATAATGTGAGGGGTGCCCTAAATTTCTGTTTTTAAAATTGTGGGGGGAGCCCGGGGGGTGAAAAGGGGGGGTTTTTTGGGGGGAACAACAAGGGGCCGACCAGATATTTTTTTGGGGTGGGGTTCAAAATTTTTTGGGGTTCCGGTTTTTTAATGTGAGGGGTAAGCCGGGGTTTTTGTTTTAATTTGTGGGGGTTTTAATTTTGGGACCAAAATTATGGCGCAGACTTTGGGGGGCCCAAAAGGGGGGGGAGGGGGCCGAATTTTTGTGGGAAAATGCCTGAATTTTTTAAATTGGGAGGGGGGGGCCGCCCGGGGGTTTTTTTTAAGTTGGGGTGGTTTTTGGGAAGGAAGGGGGGGCCTGCCTTTTAAATTTGGAGGGGGTTTTCCACCCTGTGGGGCTTTTTATTTGGGGGACCGCCCAAGGGGGGGTTTTTTTAAGTAAAGGTGGGCCTGTTTCAGTCCCCGAAAATTTAATTTTAAAAATCTGGGGGTTTTAATTTTTTTAAGGGGGGGGGGGAAAAAAATTGTTCCCTGTTTTTTGGGGAAACTTGGTTCCTGAAATGGGGGGGGGGTTGCTTCGGGGTGGGTTAAATTTGGGGGTATTGTTTGGGTGTTTGTAAAATTTTGGGGGTGTATGAAATTTGGGGTGCTTTAAAATGTGTGTGGTGTTGTTTTTGGGAAGGGGAATGTGTTTTTGTGATGCCATGATTTTGTTTAAAATTTGGGGGTGCCCAAAAAACAACCTTATAAATTTTTTCCTATTCAACGTAAAAATTTTTTCCAGGCCTGGGGTCTGTTATATTTAATCCCCTGATTTGGTTGGTAAAGTGGGGGTTGCCTGACTTCCTGGGGTGCTTTAAAGGAGTGGTGCCCAGCCAATTTTCCTTTAAAGGGGGGGGGGGGGGGGAGGATTTTGGGGGGGCGGGGGGGGGGGGGGGTGGGGGGGGGCCCAAAGGGGGGGTGGGGGTTTTGGGGTGTTTTTTGGGGGGAACGTGGGTTTCCACAAAAATTTTGCCCCAAAAGGCCCGTAAGATAACAATTGTTTTGGGAATGTTCAATTTTCCCCTGGGGGAAATACAAAAATTTTGTTTTGTCCCTTTCATTGGGGGTAATTTTTTGTAATCCAAGATTCCCTAGGGGAAAAATTTTGGTTACCGGCAATTAGCCATGGGGGAACTACCCTTAGGCCCCAGGGTTTTTAATTTTAAAATTTTGATTTTATAAATTCCCCTAATTTTGGGAAATTTATTTTGATTAATTGTCCTTTGGGGGGTTTTGGTTATGATTTTACCCTGTTTGGGAAAAAATTAAGGGGCCTTTTTTTTTCCAATGGGTTTTTTTCCGCCCGGGGGGGGGCTTTTTCCCATGGGGAAAATATTTCCTTAAATCCCGGGGAACCCGGATTTTGTTCCAGCCGAAACGGGTTCATAGTTTCACAAAGCGGTTTTAAATTTATCTTTCTAACAAAAAAATTCCTTGATACAATACCAAAAAACAAAAGGGGGGGGAAAGAGGTTTTTTTACGGGTTTTTTTTCGCAATGTTAGTGTAAGGGGAAACCCGTTTTGGGGTCAAACCCACCCCCCTTGGGCTTGGGAACCCGTGAAAGGTTTTCCCCCTTCCAGGTTTACCTGGCCTCAAGGGATAAGTTTAAACAGCGAGGTTTGGGCCCCCCGGGCCTGCGGAAATCGGCAACAAAAATGGGAAACCGGGGAACGTTTTGTGAGGGGTTTTCCATTTCGGGGAATGCTGTATATAAATGTGAGGGGTTCCGGACTTCTGGGAGATGCTGTATAATGTGAGTGGTGCCCTGACTTCTTGGAGATGCTGTATAAAAATGTGAGGGGTGTCCTGACTTCTGGGAGATGCTGTATATAATGTGAGGGGTGTCCTGGACTTCTGGGAGATGCTGTATATAATGTAAGCGTAAAGAAAGTTCTCTTATAATTCAGTTAACATATGACACAATGTTGCACTGTAACGAGTGGATACTATTGATATTGTATGATACAATGTTGCCCTGAGTGGAAACTATCAATATTATTGTATGATACAATGTTGCAGTTAGTGGAAACTAATGATATTATTGTATGATACAATGTTGCCCTGAGTGGAAACATTGTTTTGATATCATTATGTGATACAATCGTATTGTTCTGTAGCTGCTGCTGGACGTGATCAGTGCATATAGATGTGACTCAGGGTTGGAAGCTGTGATTATTGCTGATCATTTCAGCGCTGATTCGCCCTGGATTTTAGGTGCAGACCTTTCATTGTTGACTTGGAATTGATGCTGCATTTGGAGGCAGATTTCCGCCCCATATAGTATGTGAGGACTCAGCGCTGACTCTGGGTCAAGAGTTGACAGAACCTTCTATTTTTTTCTTTGATGGTGAATTCTATTCAGCACCGGGGAAGGTCGGCTTCATCTGCACTGATCTTCCATTGCAAACACTGTGATGTGGATTTCAGGACATTGATTCAGCCATGAGCACACGAGTGTCTTGAGCATATACACACAGCTGGCTATCAAAGGGTTATCAATATGATCGGTGGGGGAACAACCACCAGGACCTCCTATAGGATATTTAGGGCGACATGTAGGATTATTTTGGCCCAGGTGCCTTTTATTAGTGCGCATTAGTGTCTAGATGTAAGAACCTGTTCTACTGCGGGTCATAGATTTAGCTCTTTCTAGCTACAAAGCGACACTTCTGGCTCAGGTGACCCCTTGTAAAGGTCTCTCCCTGTCCCAGCAGTAATGGCCGGGATCTGCCGGACTGAAGCTATAAATGTGCAGCTTCGTACGGTTGTAGTGCCCCACCCCTCGGGCCTCCCGCACGCCCCCGAAATCAGGCACATTATAAAGTGCTGCAGGTGCTCAGTAATGGAGTGCGCCTGGTTACAAGTAGATTGAATGGGGCTGTGCTAGTTTTTGGGCTGAAAGACGCCAGACTCCTGGTGCAGCCCCGTACAGCCGTGTAGCCGTTAGAGTCCCTTGAGCATATACACACAGCTGGCTCTAAAGCGGTTATCAATATTGTCAGTGACAGAACAACCACCAGGACCCCCTATAAGACATGTATTCGCTGTCCTATGGATAGAAGATAACTGTTATTAGGATAATAGTATAAGAGGAACTGTTGTAGACAGGACAGGAGGATCGCTGATGTAACAGTAAGGGCGCATCCACACGGCAGTGGACAAATACCGGTTTGCCGGCCGGTATTTGTCCTGTTTTGCGGGCGTCCCACGGCCGCGGGGGGGGCGGCTTTTCTCCGCGATGAGCGAAGAACAGCCCTCCCCCCCCCCTTTGAAAAGCACATCTTCCGCCCGGAACCCGGGAGGAAAGATTTGCTTCTACAATGTTTTTGCCGCCGACCCAGCGGCAAAACCGTCGACGGGAAAAACCATTCATGGGGACTGTACAGGGTTTTCCAAGAGCCAATTGTGCTCTTTTTTCGGAGGTTTTTCAGGGGTTGAAAACCGCAAACCGGCTAAAAAACCGGCCAAAAAACCCGTGCATGGGGACATGCCTAAATATGGGGGCTTCACCAGATTGAATGTGAGAGGTATTTTCCCCCGGTATTTTAAAGGAATTTTACAAGCGAGGTGTTACATTGCTTAAAAAAGGGTGGGAGAAAGGTTTTTCCCCAGGTGGGCCCCAAGTAGAGAAGGCTAATAAAATTTCCAAGTTTCTCTCTTCCTCAAAGTGGGTTAGTGGAAATCTTTAATGAACGCCCCTTGTAAAATCCACTTGTAGGAAAGCTCTGTGGCTCCGCTCTACGGGGGTCCGGAAGCTGATTGGTGGCCTTCTACTATTAGAGCCACTATATAGGGCACTTATACTGTATATAAATACTGGTGCAGACAAAAACTAGAGAATTTTCTGATTGATTCCAGCTGATCCTTCAATAAAAGGAAATTTTTTATGGGGGAAGGGGCGTGGGTGAAGGCTTGGCGCCATTTTACGGTATATGTGCTGAAAACCTGTTATTTGCAGTGACCTATGTCCAGGTCTAGTGCCAAATTTTGGAAAATATTCTGTGTCCTCAGCACAATGTAATGATGACAGGGTAAAATAATCCAATATTATAGGTTATAAGGGAACCTTATTCCACCTGAATTAGAAGTATTTTCTGCTTGTGTCATGGGCACATTTCATACTCTCGTATTACATGCAATGTCCCAACATAACTGCAGGTCTGGTGACATCAACTAATTGCATGATGATCTATAGAGTGGTCACTTATTACACTTTTGATAAGAAAGACAATCCTTTTAACTGCTACTATTTTGGGGCTGGCTGCACTGGGGGCAGAGTACAAACCCCCTATGGATTTAATGAGGGATCCCATGTCAAAGTCCCCAGAACATCCCACAGTTAACAATAGCATTGACAAAACAGAAACAAGTCCAGAAGAGGAGTGTGGATAGAAACATGGACACCAGAAACTGATGTGGAGCCAGAACAAGGGACATTTACAATAGGAATAGACCAAGAGCTGGAACCAGGAGTAGAGAGCCCTGGAGAGTGACCAGGAGATGGAAAAAGAAGCAAAGAGCCCTGGAGAGTGTCCAGAAGATGGAACCAGAAGCAGAGAACCCTGGAGAGTGACCAGGAGAGGGAAAAAGAAGCAAAGAGCCCTGGAGAGTGGCCAGGAAAAGGAACCAAAAAGCAGAGAGCCGGAGAGTGGCCCCGGAGACGAAAACCCGAAGCAGAGAGCCCTGGAGAGTGACCAGGAGATGTAACCAGAAGCAGAGAGCCCTGGAGAGTGACCAGGAGACGGAACCAGAAGCAGAGAGCCCTGGAGAGTGACCAGGAGATGGAACCAGAAGCAAAGAGCCCTGGAGAGTGGCCAGGAGACGGAACCAGAAGCAGAGAGCCCTGGAGAGTGACCAGGAGATGGAACCAGAAGCAGAGAGCCCTGGAGAGTGACCAGGAGACGGAACCAAAAGCAAAAGAGCCCCGGAGAAATGGCCCGGAGATGGAACCAGAAGCAAGAGAAGCCCAGGAGAGTGGCCAGGAGATGGAAAGGAAGCAAGAGCCCCGGAGAGTGGCAGAAGATGGAACCAGAAGCAGAGACCCATGAAGAGTGGCCAGGAGATGGAACCAAAGCAAGAGCCCTGGAGAGTGAAAAAAAGAAAATGGGAAAACCAGAAGCAGAGAACCCTGGAGAGTGGCCAGAAGATGGAACAAGAAGCAGAGAGCCCCGGAGAGTGGCCAGGAGATGGAACCAGAAGCATATAGCCCTTGAGAGTGGCCAGTAGATGGAACCAGAAGCAGAGAGCCCCGGAGAGTGGCCAGTAGATGGAACCAGAAGCAGAGAGCACAGAAGAGTGGCAGGAGATGGAACCAGAAGCATAGAGCCCAGGAGAGTGGCCAGGAGATGGAACCAGAAGCAGAGACGACTGGTGAGGGGCAGGAGATGGAACCAGAAGCAGAGAGCCCCCGAGAGTGGCCAGGAGATGGAACCAGAAGCAAGAGCCCTGGAGAGTGGCAGAAGATGGAACCCAGGGAAACAGAGAGCCCTGGAGAGTGCCGGGAGATGGAACCAAACAGCAGAGGGCCCCGGAGAGTGGACCCGGAAGATGGAACCAGAAACAGAGAGCCCTGGAGAGTGACCAGGAGATGGAACCAGAAGCAGAGAGCACTGGAGAGTGGCCAGGAGATGGAACCAGAAGCAGAGAGCACAGAAGAGTGGCCCGGGAAAAATGGAACAGAAGCAAGAGGCCCGGAGAGTGGCCAGGAGATGGAACCAGAAGCAGAGAGCACAGAAGAGTGGCAGGAGATGGAACAGAAAGCAAGAAACCCGGAGAGTTGGCCAGGAGATGGGAAACCAGAACCGAGATGGGAGAGTGGCCAGGGCATGGAACCAGAAACAGAGAGCCCTGGAGAGTGGCAGGGAGATGGAAACCCGAAACCGGAGCCCTGGGGAAGTGGCAGGAATGGAACCCGAAAAGAGAGCCCCGAGAGTGGCCCGGAGGGTGGAACCAGAAACAGAGAGCCCTGGGAGTGGCAGGAGATGGAACCAGAAGTAGAGAGCCCCAGAGAGTGGCCAGGAGATGGAACCAGAAGCAGAGAGCCATGAAGAGTGGCCAGGAGATGGAACCAGAAGCAGAGAGTCCTGGAGAATGGCCAGGAGATGGAACCAGAAGCAGAGAGCCTGGGAAATGGCCCGGGAGATGGAAAAACAGAAGCCCAAAGAACAGAAAAGGAAAAGAAAGGCCCTGGAGAAATGGACAGGAGATGGAACCAGAGGCAGAGAGTCCTGTAGAGTTACCAGGAGATGGAACCAGAAGTAGAGAGTCTTGGAGAGTGGCCAGGAGATGGAACCAGAAGCAGAGAGCCCGGAGAGAGGGGCCAGGAGATAGAACCAGAAACATATGAGCCCCGTGAGAGTGGCACAGGAGATGGAAACCAGAAGGAGAGAGCCCCTGGAGATGTGGCAGGAGATGGAACCCGAAGCAGAGAGCCCCGGTGAAGATGGCCAGAGATGGAACCAGAAGCAGAGAGCCCCAGAGAGTGCCCAGGAGATGGAACCAGAAGCAGGAGCCCCGGAGACGTGGGCCAGGAGATGAATCCTGAAACATTAGAGCCAGGAGGGAGAGTGGCCAGGAGAGGGAACCAGAAGCAGAGAGGCCTGGAGAGTGGCCATGAGATGGAACCAGAGTCCTAAAGCCCTGGAGAGTGACCAGGAGATGGAACCAGAAGCAGAGAGCCCTGGAGAGTGGCCAGGAGATGGAACCAGAAACATAGAGCCCCGGAGAGTGGCAGGAGATGGAACCAGAAGCAGAGAGCCCCGGAGAGTGGCCAGGAGATGGAACCAGAAGCAGAGAGCCCTGGAGAGTGGCCAGGAGATGGAACCAGAAGCAGAGAGCCCTGGAGAGTGGCCAGGAGATGGAACCAGAAGCAGAGAGCCCTGGAGAGTGGCCAGGAGATGGAACCAGAAGCAGAGAGCCCTGGAGAGTGGCCAGGAGATGGAACCAGAAGCAGAGAGCCCCGGAGAGTGGCCAGGAGATGAAACCAGAAACATAGAGCCCCAGAGAGTGGCCAGGAGATGGAACCAGAAGCAGATAGCCACGGAGAGTGGCCAGGAGATGGAACCAGAGGCCTAGAGCCCTGGAGAGTGAGCAGGAGATGAAACCAGAGGCCTAGAGCCCTGGAGAGTGACCAGGAGATGGACCAAAAGCAGAGAGTCCTGGAGAGCGGCCAGGAGCTGTTTCCAGAGGCAAAGAACTGTGGAGAGTGACCAGGAGACGGAACCAGAAGCATAAAGTCCTGGAGAGTGTCTAGGAGTTTGATCCAGAAGTATAGAGCCATGGTGAGTGTCCAGGAGTTGTATCTAGTAGCATAAAGCCATGGAGATTGGCCAGGAGCTTTATACAGAAGTATAGAGCCCTGGAAAGGGGCCAGGAGGTGGAACCGAAAGCCGATAGTCCTGGAGAGAGACTAGGAGCTATACCCAGAAGCACAGAGACATAGAGATTGGCCAGGAGCAGTATCCAGAAGCACAAAGCCCTGGAGAGTGGCCAGGCAGCAGTGGCCAGAAGCACACAAGTCCTGGAGAGTTGGCCAGGAGCAGGTTTGTCCAGAAGCACACGAGCCACTAGAAGATGGTCAGGAGCAGTGTCCAGAAGCAGAGAGCCCTGGAGAGTGGCCAGGAGCAGTGTCCATAAGCAGAGCCCTGGAGAGTGGCCAGGAGCAGTGTCCAGAAGCACAAAGCCCTGGAGAGTGGCCAGGAGCAGTGTTCCAGAAGCACAAAGTCCTGGAGAGTGGCCAGGAGCAGTGTCCAGAAGCACAGAGCCATAGAGATTGGTCAGGAGCAGTGTCCAGAAGCAGAGAGCCCTGGAGAGTGGCCAGGAGCAGTGACCAGAAGCACAAAGCCCTGGAGAGTGGCCAGGAGCAGTGTCCAGAAGCACAAAGCCCTGGAGAGTGGCCAGGAGCAGTGTCCAGAAGCACAAAGTCCTGGAGAGTGGCCAGGAGCAGTGTCCAGAAGCACAGAGCCATAGAGATTGGTCAGGAGCAGTGTCCAGAAGCAGAGAGCCCTGGAGAGTGGCCAGGAGCAGTGTCCATAAGCAGAGCCCTGGAGAGTGGCCAGGAGAAGTGTCCAGAAGCACCAACACTGGAGAGTGGCACAGGACCCTAAGTGTTCAGAAGCACAACGTCCTGGAGAGTGGCCAGGAGCAGTGTCCAGAAGCACAGAGCCCTAGAGAGTGGCCAGAAGCAGTGTCCAGAAGCAGAGCCCTGGAGAGTGGCCAGGAGCAGTGTCCAGAAGCACAAAGCCCTGGAGAGTGGCCAGGAGCAGTGTCCAGAAGCAAAAAGCCCTGGAGAGTGGACAGGAGCAGTGTCCAGAAGCATAAAGTCCTGGAGAGTGGCCAGGAGCAGTGTCCAGAAGCACAGAGCCATAGAGATTGGTCAGGAGCAGTGTCCAGAAGCAGAGAGCCCTGGAGAGTGGCCAGAAGTGTACCCAGTAGCACACAGCCCTGGAGAGTAGCCAGGAGCCCTTCCGAGAAGCACAGAGTCCTGGAGAGTGGCCAGAAGCTGTACCCAGAAGCTCAGAGCCCTGGAGGGTGGCTCTTATAATCAGTGTGAATGGGGCACAGCCCTGAATGTTTGGCAGCTTTTGTCCCACAAAGAGGTATGAGAGCAGGGTATAGGCAACTTGATCAAACTGTGCACTAAAAGCCTTGATTTTATGCATGTATGAAGTGTAGCAGCAGTGCACTATACATGTTCCACTAGTTCAGTGTCTACTAACGCTGACGTATGAGCTGACACATCCCTCACCTCTGGCCCCTCCTGTGAAGTTTGTACTTTTTGGGCGGCTCCTCACAACCTGGGATCACTCTGACTCACCAACATGCTGTGTGTTACCCTCCTGCTGCTGCCGATAGGCCTCCTCCATTCGGCCTCTGCCGGGAAGGTCTTAGCTTGGCCCACAGAAGCCAGTCATTTTCTGAACCTGAAGATCATCCTGGAGGAACTTGCGCATAGGGGGCACGAAGTGACGGTGTTGGCGCACTCCGCACTCATCATTACGGGCACCGATAAGGTCTCATCTATAAAATTTGAAAATTTCTCTGTTCCGTTTACAAAAGAGAAGATTGAAAACTTTCTGGAAGATTTTCTGTCTGTTTGGATTTACGAGGTGCCCACCATGTCTTATTGGAGGTTCTTTGAGGAGATGAAGAAGATGACCAGAGAGCAGCTGTGGGTGGAAGAGCAGGTGTGTGATGGGGTGGTGAAGAACGAGGCGCTGATGACCAGACTGAAGCAGGAAGGGTTCCAGGTTGTGATTTCAGACCCATTGGTGCCATGTGGGGAGCTTCTCGCCCAACTTCTTGAGGTGCCCTTCGTCTACTCCTTCAGGTTCTCAATGGGCAACTCAATGGAAAGACTGTGTGGGCAGCTCCCGGCTCCGTTCTCCTATGTGCCCGGCTCCATGGCGGAGCTGACGGACGGGATGACTTTTGTTGAACGGCTGAAAAATATGAACTTTTATATCTTTCAAGATATCTTATTCCATCTACTCTTTGCAGGACAGTGGGACGGATACTTCAGCGCGGCTCTAGGTAAGTATGGAAGGGGGAGAGGAGGATGTGTGTATATGTATGATGTGTTGTATATTTTCTTTTTTTTTGGCGATTGTGTGTTATATGTATGATTATCCGGTATATGTATGATGTATGTATATGTATGATGTATGTATATGTATGATGTGTGTATATGTATGATGTGTGTATATGTATATGTATGATATCTGCATATGTATGATGTATGTATATGTATGATATCTGTATATGTATGATATGTGTATATGTATGATGTGTGTATATGTATATGTATGATATCTGTATATGTATGATGTATGTATATGTATGATGTGTGTATATGTATGATGTGTGTATATGTATATGTATGATATCTGCATATGTATGATATCTGCATATGTATGATATCTGCATATGTATGATGTATGTATGATGTATGTATATGTATGATATCGGTATGTATATGATGTATGTATATGTATGATATCTGTATATGTATGATGTATGTATATGTATGATGTGTGTATATGTATGAAGTGTGTATATGTATAATGTATGTATATGTATGATGTATGTATATGTATGATATCTGTATATGTATGAAGTGTTTATATGTATAATGTATGTATATGTATGATATCTGTATATGTATAATGTGTGTATATGCATACTATATGGTGTGTCTATATGTATGAAATGTTTGATGTGTATATGTGTTATATGTATATGTAGGATGTGTATGTATTATGTGCATATATGTGTATTGTGTGTATATGTATGATGTGTGTATGTGTGTACTGTATATAAATGATGTGTGCATTTGTATATATTATATTTATATATATTTCTAGATATATATTAATAATATATTATATATATATATATATATGTATGATGTATGTGTAATGTGCATATGTGTATGTGTTTGTATGATGTGTGTGTATAAAGTATCTCACAAAAATGAGTACACCCCTGACATTTTTGTACATTTTGTCTTCTCTCTCCTGGGACAACATTGAAGATCTGACCCTGATACAATGTAAAGTAGTCACAGCATCAATGTCTATGGGGACAAAAGTGAGGACACCCCTAAGTGACTGCAAAAGTGTGGGACCACCCCTAAGTGTATACAATGTAGTAGTAGTGCCGGCTTGTAATCACAGGGGGTAACAAACTCCAGCATCAATGTATATGGGGGAAAAAGTAGAGACACCCCTAAAGGACACAAAAGTGAGGGACACCCCTTTAAAAAAGTAGATACAATGTAAAATAGTCAGTGTACGGCTTGTATCACAGTGGAAGACTCAACAGCATTCAATGTAATGGGGACAAAAGTGTGAGGGACACCCTAAGAGACAGCAAAGTGAGGACACCCTTAAGTGATTACAATGTAAAGAAGTCAGTGCCCGGTTGTATACGGGAAGAACTCACAGAATCAATGTCTATGGGGACAAAAGTGAGGACCACCCCTAAGTGACCACAAAAGTGAGGGACACCCCTAAGTGATACATGTAACGTAGTCAGTGTCCGGCTTGTATCACAGGACAGAGCTCACAGCATCAATGTCTATGGGGACAAAATTCGAGACACCCCTAAGAGAACAGCAAAAGTGGTGGACACCCCTAAGTGATACAATGTAAAATAGTCAGTGCCCGACTTGTATCACAGGGAACACCTCCCAGCATCAATATCTATGGGGACAAAAGTGAGGACACCCCTAAGGGACCGCAAAAGTGATGACACCCCTAAGAGACCATAAAAGTGAGGACACCCCTAAGTGATACAATATAAAGTAGTCAGTGCAGGCTTGTATCAAGGGAAGATCTCCACAGCATCAATGTCTATGGGACAAAAGTGTGACACCCCTACGAGACTGCAAAAGTTAGGACACCACTAAGGGACCACAAAAGTGAGGACACCCCTAAGTGATACAATGTAAAGTAGTCAGTGCCCCGGCTTGTATCACAGGGGAGAACTCACAGCATCAATCTCTACAAGGGGACAAGTGTGGACACCCACTAAGAAACCCACAAAAGTGAGTACACCCCTAAGTGATACAAGTAAAGTAGTCAGTGCCCGGTTGTATCACAGGGGAAGAACTCGCCAGCATCAATGTTTTGGACAAACATGAGGACACCCCTAAGGGATCTGCAAAAGTGAGGACACCCCTAAAGTAGGTACAAGTAAAGTAGTCAGTGCACGGGGCCTTTGTATCACAGGGAAGAACTCACAGCATCAATATCTATGGGGACAAAAGTGAGGACACCCCTAAGGGACTGCAAAAGTGAGGACACCCCTAAGTGAGTACAAGTAAAGTAATCAGTGCACGCGCTTGTATCACAGGAAGAACTCCACAGCATCAATATGGTTTGGGGAACAAAAGGGGGGGTTTGAGGACACCCTGAGAGACTGCAAAAAGTGAGGAACACCCCTAAGTGGTTACAATGTAAAGTAGTCAGTGCATGCTGTATCACAGGGGAGATACTCACTCAGCATCAATGTATATGGGGACAAAAGTGAGGACACCCTATAAGGGACCGCAAAAGTGGGGACACCCTAAGAGCCGCAAAACGTGAGGACACCCTCTAAGAGACCGCAAAAAGTGAGGACACCTATAAGTGATTACAATGTAAGTAGTCAGTGCCCAGCTTGTATCACAGGGGAAGAAACTCACAGCATTAATGTTTGACACTGGGGGAAAAAAAGTGAGAAACAACCCCTAAGAGACAGCCAAAGTGAGGGACACCTCTAAGTGATACAATGATAAAGTAGTCATGCACTGCTTGTATCACAGGGGAAGACTCACAGCTTCAAATGTCTGTGGGCGAAAAAAGATGAGCACCACCCCTAAAGGACGCAAAGAGTGTGGAACCCCTAAGTCGCTAATGTATGGAGAGTGGCCAGGAGCTGTACCCAGAAGCACTGAGTCCTTAAGAGTAGCCAGAAGTATAGACATTGTTGCTTGAACTTCTTTCACCTGTGATACAAAGCCGTAGCATGACTACTTTTACATTGTGTCACTTAGGGGTGTCTCACCTTTTGGCCCCTCAGACATTGATGCTCGTGAGTTTCTTCCTCTGTGATACAAGCGAGCACTGACTACTTTCTTTTGTGTCTCTTAGGATGTCTCACTTTTGTCCCAATAGACATTGATGGTGTGAGTTCTTCCCTGTGATACAGGCTGGGCCACTGAATACTTTACAATTGTATCATGTAAGGGTGTCCTCATTTTGCAGTCCCTTAGGGGGGTGTTGTCTCACTTTTGTCCCATAGACTAGACATTGATGCTGTGAGTTATTCCCTGTGATACAAGCCGGGCACTGACTACTTTACATTTTATCCCTTAGGGTGTCCTCACTTTTTCTATCCCTTAGGAGTGTCCTCACTTTTTTCCCCATAGACATTGATGCTGTGAGTTATTCCCTGTGATACAAGCCAGGCACTGACTACTTTACATTGGTTATCATTAGGGGTGTCCTCACTTTTGGTCACCATAGACATTGATGCTGTGATTACTTTACATTGTATCAGGGTCAGATCCTCAGTGTTGCCCCAGAAGAAGATAGAAGACAAGATTTACAGGAATGTGAGGGGTCTCCTAAATTCTGTTTATAATGTTAGGGGTGTCCAGGCTTCTTTGAGATACTGTATATAATGGGAGGGGTGTACTTACTTCTGTGACATACTGTATGTATGATGCATATATTTGTATGATGTGTTTATGGGAGGCATGTAGGACTCTGTTGGAGAAATATCTGGAATTCATGATCAAAGTGTTCTGATAAATGCACTTGACATTGACTCCTATTGTACAAAGAAAATATAATCAATGAGATCGTTCGCTATAGTTTATATGTCAGGAAATACTGGACAAATGTGCTGTATTTGGCCCCCAAAGTCTATGGGCCAGTTGGCAGTTGTGTCAGAAGCACTTCCAATGCATATACAGCCCAGATAATACAGGATACATTATATCCTGAGGCCACTGCCTGCTGGAAACATTGTATCCTGAGGCCACTGCTGTTTGAAAACATTGTACCCTTAGGACTTGCTGGAAACATTGTATCATGAGGCCATTGCTGGAAAACATTGTATCTTGAGGACAGTGCTGAAAAAACATTGTATAGAGGAAGTTGTCGCTGGAAACATTGTATCCTGAGGAACATTGTTGCTGGAAAACATGTATCCTGAGGACACTGTCTGCTGGAAAATGGTATCCTGAAAACATTGTCTGCTGAAACATTGTACCCTGGGGAACTTATTGCTTGGAAACATTGTACCCTGAGAAATTGTCAGCTGGAAACATTGTATCCTGAGGACATTGTCTGCTGGAAACATTGTATCCTGAGGACATTGCCTGCTGGAAACATTGTATCCGAGGACATTCTGCTGGAAACATTGAAATCCTGAGAATTGTCTGCTGGAAACTTTGTATCCTGAGGACACTCTGCTGAAACATTGTATCCCTAAAACATGTCTGCTGGAAACCTTATATCCTGAGGACATTGTCTGCTGGTAACATTGTATCCTGAGGCCATTGCTGCTGGAAAATTGTATCCCAGGACAAGTCTGCTGGAAACCCCATTGTATCCGAGGCATTTTCCTGTGGAAACATTGTATCCTGGGGAGGGGAACTTTACTGGGCCTGCTGAAACATTGTATCCTGAGGAACTCCCCTGCTGGAAACATTGTATCCTCGGACATTGTTGGGGTGGAAAATTGAATCCTGAGAAATTGCTCTGCGGAAATTTGTATCCTGAGGCATTGCTGGAAACCCCTTATATCCCGGGGACATGTTGGTAAATTTTTAATCCTGAACTTATGCGGAACATTGTCCCCAAGGTTTTTGCTGGAAAATTTGAAACGCTGGAATGTTGTTTTGATTCTTGTTCCGGGGAAATTGTTGTAAAACCTATGTCCTCGGCACCTCCTGCGGGGGAAACTTGCGGGGATCTGGACTTGACCTGTAGCTTGCGCTTGAAAAATGACCCGAGGAAATGGAAAACCTTGTATATTGGGATTTCATCTAAACAGTTCAGGAAATTTTCCTGATTTCCCACGGCAAAAACAGTACCTGACAGTGGGGATACATGATCCATACCCGGAAACGGTATCTGGAAACTTGGGCGGGTTTTACTTCTGCTGCACATTAGCTTCTTCAGTGCGGCCTCCCCAGGAAAGATCCTAGCCTGGCCCACGGATGGAAGCCACTTCATGAACCTGAACACGGTCCTTGAGGCACTTGCACACCGAGGCCATGAGGTGACCGTGCTGGTGCATTCAGCCAACCTCATCATGGACACCAATAAAACCTCACTCTTACACTTCGAGGTGTTTCCAGTTTCATTTGGCAAAGAGAGAAACCAGGCTCTTCTGGAGGAATTCCTGCGGATCTGGATTTATGAGCTGCCGGATATGTCAAATTGGGAATTCATGACCCGTATGAATAAGGCCATAGCAGATGCAGCGGAGATACAACTACTTGTGTGTGACGGGATCATAAAGAACAAGCAGATGCTTCAAAAACTAAAGGAGGAAAAGTTTGACATCCTGGTGGCCGACCCCATGGCTCCCTGCGGGGAGCTTATTGCTGAGATCATTGGGGTCCCATTCATCTACAGCTTTAGGTTCTCAATGGGAAACGTGATGGAGAGACAGTGTGGCCACATCCCAGCGCCATTTTCTTATGTGCCCGGGACCATGACTCAGTTCACTGATACAATGACTTTTGTCGAAAGACTGAAAAATACTCTTCTCTATTTCTGCCAAGACGCCATCTTTTATCTTGTTCTTTCACCAGCGTTGGATCGGTATTGTAGTGAAGCTCTTGGTAAGTTTCAACCATGCTCCAACCTTCAGGGACAGGCAGATAGCTCTAAAATATAAAGGAGTTAAATCCCTCCATTCTCTCAATGCAAAAACTGTCAAAACTGGGTCTCTGTAACTCACCACTAATTGTTCTTACATTTTCTATAGTCCCCTCCGATCTACACTGAAATCAGAACACTACACCAATGCCTCTACCCTGTACACTACACCGATGCCCTTTTTCCCTGTAATACACCGAGCCTCTACCCCCACTACCAACCGATGCCTCTACCCTTCACTCCCCCGTGCCTCTACCCGTACATAACGATCCCTACCCTGTAACTAAAAAGATGCCTTACCCAAAAAAAAAAACCC
>JAODAL010055980.1:0-23586 GCA_025379985.1 Phyllomedusa bahiana | reverse complement strand
AAACTATGTATGATTTGCAAATGACTGATGGACATACTATGTTTGATTAAAAAAGATAGGGGACTACTATTATGTTGCAAAAATGAGAGGGAACCCCTACTATGATGTTTTGCAGAATGACTGATGGAATACTATGTATGATTGCAGAATGTGTGGACATACATGTATGATTGTAGAATACGAGGGACTACTAGGTTTTTTCAGAATATGTGACAACAGTATGATTGCGATGACTGAGGACAACTATGTAGTTATAGAATACTGATGGACTATATTTAAATCTGCACCACCCAGCCATCAGGGACATTTCCCCAACCTATATCCCCCCTTTCCCCAAAAACCCCGACTATTAAAAAACCTTCAACTTTTCCCCCCGCCCCCAGCCCTCCTCCCCCACCCTCCTTTCAGCGACGACTTTGCCATTCATTTCCTCCAAAGATCAACAAAACAGAGAAACTTCACCCCGCAGTCCCCCCCCAAACCTCCTTACTCTTGAAAACTGCTCCCCCCCCCTTAACCTTTTCCCCCCTGTCACTCATGAAAAACCTTCCTCTCTACTCCCCAAATCCAACCTCAACCTTAGTCTGGACCCCCCACCCCCCCCCATCCCCCCTCTTGTTCTATCATCCAGCCCCTTAAACCCTTCTCTTCAACCCTATCGCTACCTCTGGCATTTTCCCCTTCCCCTTTAAACTGCTACTATCACCCAATTCCTTAAAAAAACAACCTTGACCCCCCTTTTCTGTCCAACTATCGCCCCATCCCCATGCCCCTTTTTCTTCTAAACTCCTCGAGCAGCACGTCTATCTTCAGGTCCTCCCCCTCTCTCCAACTCTCTTTTACCCCTAAATTTTTTTCCGACCCCCCACTCTACCGAAAACCCCCCAACCCAAATCACCAAACCTAGTAATGCTAAAGCCTCACGCCCTTCTGTGTCTCCCTTGACTGTCCCCGCCTTCTCCATTCCTGTGCCCCCCCTCTTAGACCCGTCCTCTGCCTTTTCCCTTACTCTGTGCCCCCCCCCTCTTTGACCGTCCTCGGCCTTTGCACTGTCGACCATTCCCCTGCTCAAATCCCCTTCCCCGGGCATCACGGGCTTGCCTTTTCCCGGATCTCCTGTCCTCCCGATCGGCTTTCAGCGTTTCATTCAGCACCACTCCTCCCCCCGGGCCCCTTCTTCGGGTGTCCCTCAGGGGTCAGTCCGGGGGGCCACTACTCTTCTCTCTTTACACTCTTGGCCTGGGCAGCTTTCCCCATAGCTTTCATTTTTCACCGTATCGCATACCCCAAATTACTCTGGCCCGATGTCACCTCTTTCCCCCCAATCCCTGACGTCTGTCTTCCTTTTCCCCGTTCTTTCCCTCACGTCTCCTAAAAAATTTAAATGTGGAGAAAACAGAACTAACATCTTTCCACCATCCAACTCTCCCCCTTCCCCCTGATCTCTCTATCTAAAGCCCAACCCGGGCTGTACACTCTCACCTGTTCCGAAAGGGGTCCCCTGCTTGGGGTAACCCTCGACCCACCCCTATTTTTTTCAAACCCCCCCACATCCAAAAACCCTCGCCTCTGGGGCCGGCCTCCACCTGAAAAACATCTCCCCGAATCCGCCTTTTCCTCGGCTAGGCCCACTACAAAAATGTGGCCAAAGGCCCTTGTCATCTCCCCCCCTAGACAAACTGCAAACCCCTTCTCTGTGGCCCCCCCATCTAGCACTTTTGCCCCCCTTAAAACCCAATTCTAAAACTCTGCCGCCCGTCTTATCCCTTTCTCCCCGCTACTCCTCTGCCTCTCCCCCCCCCGGGCCCTTTCCCCTTTATGGCTTCCCTTGCCCAGCGAAAAAAATTTCAAAATTGCTAAAATATGACCTACAAAAACTCCCATAACCTCTCCCCTTCCATACATCTCGGGCCTTTTAAATTTCCCAAAAATTTTCCCCTCACCCCAATTTTCCGCCCCTCACAGGGCCTTCTTTCCCGGGTCTCCCCCTTTTCACTTCCCCACAAAACCGTCTCCAAGACTTCCCCCGTGCTTCACCCACACCGGGAAATCATGCCCAACAATCAACTCTCCCCCATTTCACCAGTTAAAAAGCACCAAAAACCCCTTTTTCTTCAGGCTTGCCATACCTAAAATTAACCCGCTGTCACTACACCGCCAACTTTTGCTCCCCCTCCCCTTCTTTTTTTCCCCCCTTGTAGTTGTAACCCGGCGGGGGGGGCCTTCTCCTTGTGTGCAATTGTCATTCTTTAAATTATCACGTACTCTTTTGCTATGTTGTGTATGTAACCCCCCCCAAGTACAGCGCCTGGAATCAAGGGGTTTTAAAAAATAAATAATAATAATAATAATAATAATAGTTACAAAATGACGTGGACATATATGTATGATTACAGAATGATGGGACATACTATGTTGATTAAAAAAATGACTGTGAATGTTCCATAGATTTCTGTCTGATGTTTATGTACGATTGCAGAGAATATTGATTGATGTACTTTTTTATATTGGGTAGAGAATGATTGTGAATATTCTATTATGATTGTAGAGAATGTTTGATGATATTTTTATGTTTGTAGAAATGATTGAGAATTTCTATGTATGTTGTAGAGAAAATGATTGAGGGTTTTTTTTTTATGTTATTGTAAGAATGATTTGTTTGGATGTATGTGTAATTGTGCAATGTTTGATGATTTCTGTGATGGAAAATCATTGAGGGGTGTATTATGATTGCGGGATTGATTGATAAATATAATGTATGCTCGAAAAAATTTTTTTTAAAGCATGATTTAGAATGATGGGCTAAAAGTATGATTGTGGGAAAATGATTGATGGACATACGTGCTGATTGTAGAATAATCAATAATATTTCTGTGTATGATTGATGAATGTACTTTTTTGTTTGTACAATGATCGATTAATGTTTTATTTATAATTTATAATAATTATGAATGTACTTTGTAGTTTGTAAAATTTGAGGGATGTACTGTGTTGTTTGTGCAATATTTTGATGCATGTTCTGTGATTGCGAATGTTGATGGATGTACTATTTTAATTTTAGAAAAATGACTGATCAATGTTCTATGTATGATTGATGGATATACTGTGTATGATTAAAGAATAATCAATAAATTTACTGTGTATGATTGATGAATGTATATTTATGATTGTGCAATGATCGATGGTTCTATGTATGCTTGTGTAAATGCTTGATGAATTTTATTTGTATAATTGTATTTATGATTATGAATGTTTTGCAGAAAATGATTGATGAATATACTTTGTGTAAGTTTAAAAATTAAATAATAATATAAGATATTGATGAATGAATTTGCATGATGTACAAAAATTTTCTTGTCTCAGGATGACCAATGGCTCCTTTGATCCTGCCCCATCTATACAATCATTGATCCCATTATTTGGGTGGCCCGCCCTGTAGTGTCACATTTCCGCTGTTTGGGGACACAGCTCCTCTCGGTGTCAGCAGGCCATTGGTCACATCATATAGGGACGTGCTTCTTACAGAAGTGAATCTGGGGGTTTCATTCAGAGTCAGAGCGGTCTAATGAGGAGAGCCAAGTGCGAGGAGGGACGGGAGTGACCACAGGAAGGTTACGATCTGCAGGGTCAGGAGCACAAGAGTGGACGGGGAGCGGCGACAGATGAGGAACATCAGGAATTACAGGAGCCGTGATTTATGTCAGGGATAATGGAATAAAATGGCGAGCAGCGGATTATACGAGCAGGAACGAGAGCTTGTGGGAATCTCTCCACGGAAGCGATTGACGCGTCCCTGGAGAAGGCGGCGTCATCCAGATTAATTGAATGGAGAAGGGGGTCTTTTGTTTATGTAGAATTACAATTTATGGGCTGAGACACAGAAACCGAAGTCAGTCCGGCCAGGGTCATCTTTTCCATTGGGCACAGTAGGCAGTTGCCACAAGTACAGGGACCCCAGGTGGTCTGTGTATGTCCCAGGAATACAAGAAACATACTCTGGATCCCTTGGTTTCAGTTATTTAACTGTGTGTTTTTAGGATGTGCAAACAGTTAAAAACCATGGTGGAGAAGGGAGCCAAAGGCTCCCTGCACTGCCAATTAGTTTTGTAGGCTGCAGGCTGCCAGTGTCCAGACATAAGTAGCATGATAATATGGGTGTGTTTGGATGTGAGGGGTTCGAGGCATAACCAAGTGTGATGTCATGTATTTGGCAGGGCCCACTGCAGAGCCTTGAGGAGTCCCAGCACACCCCATACCCAGCAGAGCCTTGAGGAGTCCCAGCACACCCTATACCCAGCTGTACATGAGAAGAGTCTGTCAGCAGAGCCTTGAGGAGTCCAGCACACCCTATACCCAGCTGTTCATGAGAAGAATCTGTCAGCAGAGCCTTGAGGAGTCCAGCACACCCTTTTACCCCGTAGAGCCCCCCCCTTTAGGAGTCCAGCACACCCTTACCCAGCGTACATGAGAAGAGTCTGTCAGCAGAGCCCCTTTAGGAGTCCAGCACACCCCTATAAACCCCGCTGTACATGGGAAGAGTCTGTTCAGCAGAGCCCTGAGGAGTCCAGCACACCCTATACCCAGCTTTTAAATGAGAAGAGTCTTCAGCAGAGCCCTGAGGGTCCGCACACCCTATACCCAGCTGCACATGAGAAGAGTCTGTCAGCAGAGCCCTAGGAGTCCAGCACCCCTATACCCCGCTATACAATAGGAAGAGTCTGTCAGCGAAAAGGGCCCCGAGGAGTCCAGCACACCCTATACCCAGCTGTTCATGAGAAGAATCTGTCAGCAGAGCCTTGAGGAGTCCAGCACATCCTATACCCAGCAGAGCCTCGAGGAGTCCCAGCACACCCTATACCCAGCAGAGCCCTGAGGAGTCCCAGCACACCCTATACCCAGCAGAGCTCTGAGGAGTCCCAGCACACCCAATACCAAGCAGAGCTCTGAGGAGTCAGCACACCCTATACCCAGCAGAGGGCCCTGAGGAGTCCCCGCACATCTATACCCGCAGAGCCCTGAGGAGTCCCCGCACATCCCATACCCAGCAGAGCTCTGAGGAGTCCAGCACACCCTATACCCAGCAGGCCTGAGGAGTCCCAGCACACCTATACCAGCAGCACCTGAGGGACATGTGGCCGTTGCAGATGATACAGAGCAGTTCCTCTATGAGGTTTGGTCACATTTTTAGCCTCTGACTTGTGTAGGTGATGAAGTCCTTGCTGGGAGGCTTCCAGCTCTGGGTCATTAGAAGCCACTTATGTCATTGCAGGGCCCGAGAAGTCTATTTTTTTATGAGGCAACTAACTCATCTGTAAATTGGTCCTAATGTCATTAGGCCGACTTTCCTCTTCCCTCCGTCCTGTGTAATTGTTTGGGGAGAGCAGCGCTGAAGCCTATTTACTTCACGGAGCCTTTGAGTGGAACTGAAAGACACATAAAAATACAATGATAATTATTATTTATTGTTCTCATTATGGGATGGAGCGAGGTTTCTTATAAGTGGAGCTTAATTAGATGCAATATGTTACAGCCTCGCTAGGAGCTTGTATGGCCGTAACTATTCCCCACAATGGCCGTTGATTAATTACTCTTTAAGGGCTCTGTTTTGCTTAATCAACAATTCTGTTTAGAAATTGCAAAATTTTAAACAAGATCCAAGAGCTGATAATGTTGTTCATGGCGGTTCATCACATTAGCCGAATCGAGTACAGTAGAAATTGTCATTTATAGCTAGCGACAAAAAAAATGTGTGCAGAATGAAAGAAATACATAATACTGCTAAAAGGATTTACCATCCGGATGTGTCACAGAGCCTGCGCTTCCCTCCGGCTTCTGACTGCAACTTCCTGTTCAGGCTGTGGGCAGTTCTACAGCTTCAGGCTCCCACTTCCTGTTAAGGTTGTGGGTGGTTCTACAGCATCAGGCCCACTTCCTGTTTAGGCTGTGGGTGGTTCTACAGCTTCAGGCTCCCACTTCCTGTTCAGGCTGTGGGTGGTTCTACAGCTTCAGACTCTCACTTTCTGTTCAGGCTGTGGGTGGTTCTATAGCTTCAACTTCCTGTTTAAGCTGTGGGTGGTTCTACAGCTTCAGGCTCTCATTACCTGTTCAGGCTGTGGGTGGTTCTACAGCTTCAGGCTCCCACTTCCTGTTAAGGCAGTGGGCAATGCTACAGCTTCAGGCTCCCACTTCCTGTTCAGGCTGTGGGTGGTTCTACAGCTTCAGGAACCACTTCCTGTTACGGCAGTGGGCAATGCTACAGCTTCAGGCTCCCACTTCCTGCCTGTTCAGGCTGTGCGTGGTTTTACAGCTTCAGGCTCCACTTCCTGTTTAGGCTGTGGGCAATTCTACAGCTTCAGGCTCTCACTTCCTGTTCATGTTGTGGGCAATTCTACAGCTTCAGACTCCACTTCCTGTTTAAGCTGTGGGTGGTTCTACAGATTCAGGCTCCACTTCCTGTTTAAGCTGTGGGTGGTTCTACAGATTCGGGCTCCCACATCCTGTTAAGGCTGTGGACAGTTCTACAGCTTCAGGCTCTCACTTCCTGTTCAGGCTGTGGGCAGTTCTACAGCTTCAGGCTCTCACTTCCTGTTCAGGCTGTGGGTGGTTCTACAGATTCGGGCTCCCACTTCCTGTTAAGGCTGTGGGCAGTTCTACAGCTTCAGGCTCTCACTTCCTGTTCAGGCTGTGGGTGGTTCTACAGCTTTAGGCTCCCACTTCCTGTTAAGGCTGTGGGTAGTTCTACAGCTTCAGGCTCCCACTTCCTGTTAAGGCTGTGGGTGGTTCTACAGCTTCAAGCTCTCATTTCCTGTTCTGGCTTTGGGTTGTTCTACAGCTTTAGGCTCCCACTTCCTGTTAAGGCTGTGTGGGTGGTTCTACAGCTTCAGGCTCTCATTTCCTGTTCAGGCTTTGGGTAGTTCTACCACTAAATTCAGATACAGCAAATTTTTATATTTTTTTTACTGTTCATTTTAATGGGGCTTGTAGAAATATCTGCTGCATGTGAACATCCCCTTGTCCCATCCAGATGATGCTCACATGCTGTTACTCTGCATTACACATCGGAGCATGTCAGTAAGCAGCTATAGCAAAGCAACGCACGCTACATAGCGCTAATAAAAGATAACAGCAGCAGCAGTGCCATAATAGCAGCGCGCACTTTATAGACAATTAAACAGCAGAGGACGGGTCCATAAAGCGTCATCAGCATCAAAGCCCATAATCACTTAATAATAAATAAGAGCAGCCACTGAGGGTGCGAACTACGGGGGTCCTGGCTGTGCAAGGAAGAGGAAGAGATCAGTGCAGCATTCCCACAGGAATAATGGTAACAGGGCCATACAGTAATGGGGAGAGGTAACAGGAGGGGATCAGGGGGACCCAGAGGTGAAGGGACCCCGGAAACGAGGGGCAAAGTCCTAGATGCAGCAGTGATTCCATTATGGAGATTTTCTCCATAGATCTTACCATGGGGGCCATTCAATTGCTAGAACCCATATACTTGTGTAGGGAATAATAAGGTGGTGGTTTTCTACTACGTAGTATCACTACATAGGGGCCCATCTCATTTGGCGTTGGGGTCCTAGTTGTGCCCATGATTTTCTCCCATCTTTGGCTTCCTCTGGAATGGCTGACGAGGAAGGAGAAGCCTTCGCATCCGGCGCTCGGTATTAGATGGAGGCTGATATCGAGGGATGATACAGGAATTAGGGCTTAGAGCTGGGATTTCCGCGGACGGCGGCAATAGATGACATGAAATGAGCTCATGTTATTGCTTCATGGTTCACATCTCAAACACAGGAACCGAACAAACACAGGAGCGCGGCCCCGCCCCCGAATTAGGGGCATCTTATAGTGAGAACAGGGAGAAAAATCACCAAGAAACTGGAAATGTCTCTTTTTAAGAATTGATAGACGTCTCTTTACCAGTCATTGACTGGGCTCTTCCCCCCTTCCTGGCAGTTTACGCATCTACCTGACCGGGCCCTTTCCACTCTTCCTCACTGGACCATTTACCCCTCTTCCAGACTCGGCCACTTAAATCTCTTCCAGACTGGGCAGTTTCCCTCTCTTCTTGACCAAGCCATTTACTCCTCTTCCAGACTGGGCCCTTTCCCCTCTATCAGACTGTACCGTTTACCCCTCTTTTAGACAGGGCTATTTCCCTCTCTTCTTGACCAACCCCTTCCCCCTCTTCCTGACTGGCCCATTTCCCTCTCTTCCTGACTCAGCCCTTTCCCCTATTCCTGATTGACCCATTTCCCCTTCTTCCTCACTGGGCCCTGCCCATTCCCCCCTCTTCCTGACTGGCCCAATTCTCCCTCTTCCTGACTGGGACTTTTCTCTGTTCCTGACCTGCCCATTTCCCCCTCTTCCAGACTGTGCCATTTTCCCTCTTCCTGACCAGGGCCTTTCCCCTCTTCCTGACTGTACCAGTTCCCCTCTTCCTGACTAGACCATTTCCCCTCTTCCTGACCGCCCAATTTCCCCCACTTCCAGACCGGCCCATTTACCCAGGTTCCTGACTGTCCCATTTCCCCTCCTTCCTGTCTGGCCCAGTTCCCCCTCTTCCTGACCGGCACATTTCCCCCTCTTCCTGACTGGCCCATGTCCCCCATTGATGATGCTGGGATCATGGGCCATGGCAATCAAAGGGTTAAACAGCAGAGATCGGAGGCTTCCTCCAGTTCATGCCACAGAGACATCTCCAGGAATGGAGATGTTAACTACAGCTGGAAACCACAAACCCCCTCCTACTGCAGACAGAGGACCTGTACCGCCTGACGTCAAAAGTCCATGGGTAGTTGTTAAGGGCTTAAGGAACAGTAGAGGGTTAGTGGAGTCTGGAGTTACGGTCAGTGTTAGGGAAATTTTTAAGGAACAGTAGAGGGTTAGTGGAGTCTGGAGTTATGGTCAGTGTTAGGAATATTTTTAAGGAACAGTAGAGGGTTAGTGGAGTCTGGAGTTACGGTCAGTGTTAGGAATATTTTTAAGGAACAGTAGAGGGTTAGTGGAGTCTGGAGTTACGGTCAGTGTTAGGGATATTTTTAAGGAACAGTAGAGGGTTAGTGGAGTCTGGAGTTATGGTCAGTGTTAGGAATATTTTTAAGGAACAGTAGAGGGGTAGTGGAGTCTGGAGTTACGGTCAGTGTTAGGAATATTTTTAAGGAACAGTAGAGGGTTAGTGGAGTCTGGTGTTAGGGTCAATGTTAGGGATATTTTTAAGGAATAGTAAAGGGTAAGTGGAGTCTAGTGTTAAAAATATTTTTAAGGAACATTAGAGGGTTAGAGAAGTTTGGATTTAGGGTCAGTGTTAGGGATATTTTTAAGGAACAGTAAAGGGTTAGTGGAGTCTGGTGTTAGAAATATTTTTAAGGAACAGTAGAGGGTTAGCGGAGTCTGGTGTTAGGGTCAATGTTAGGGATATTTTTAAGGAACAGTAAAGGGTTAATGGAGTCTGGTGTTAGAAATATTTTAAGGAACTTTTAGGGTTAGAGAAGTTTGGATTTAGGGTCACTGTTAGGGATAATTTTTAAGTAACAGTAGATGTTTAGTGGAGTCTGGAGTTAGGGATATTTTTAAAGAACAGTAGAGAGTTAGTGGAGTCTGGAGTTAGGGTCAGTGTTAAGGATATGTCTAGGAAATATTTAGGGACAGTAAGCTGGGGGTTTCAGTTTTCGCCTGTTGTTACGCTGCTTCCAAATTGAAGTCATTTGTGGTGTCATCCTCATTTGTTTCTCTGCCAGGGAATTTGCCCTGTTGTCCTGCAACTCTACCCAATCTAAGGTGAGTCCCTCCTAGTTTTGAAATCATACCCCTTCATATGTTTCCCTGTTTGATTGGCTACTATTCTGCTTTACTGTCTAGTGTGATATGTTTTAATATGTTTCAATAAAAAGGGGTTTGGCTGTGGACACATTGTAGACATCACATTTCATATACCCAGTTATCTTAGTGTGGAGAAGGGGTTTGGATTTGGTGAATAGGGTGTGCTTGTATTTATCACCATATATGAGTAGATGAAAATACACGCCTACTCCTCACTATATATAACAGACAAGAGATAGATAGGGGCTGACCAGAAACCACTTGATGCAAGATTGTGGAAAGAGTGAAGGGTAGATGAGGATGGGAGACACCTCCCCATCCAAGGAACAAAGTACATTGATATTTATCGTGATATATACAAGAGCAGAAAAAAGACCTAATGAATGGTGAGCTACAATTTCTAAATTTCCCTGTAATTTTACAACTTTCATGGAGGATGCAAAAACATCTCTATTTTTTTCATACATGTGCTAGTTATTTGTATATTAGATGAGTTGTCCTGAGGGCCGTGTCCTTTTCTTTTAACATATTGTAGGAGCAGGAAGAGCTGTCAAAGGGTCAAAAACAGAAATGCTTCTGATAACCAAGAACGGCAGACATTTTGCTTTATCCACATGGTCTTAGCACATGATGACAGAGTTTCAGAATTCACTTTCCAATCGTTCTCCTTCATTCCACTCAAAGTAAAGTTTGGCTAATAACGCTCATACATCACAGCGCACTCGTCAGAGGTCATTAACTTCTTAGCACAAGATGAATAATTACAGGGGGCGATTGAACATAGTGGACGGGGTCTGTGAATTTCACGAAATTTACATTTGGGGATTACAAATAAAAAAAAACAGCTTTCAGGGAAGAAAGGCGAAAGCAAGAGGGTATGTGCAGTTATGTTTCCAATGGCTTTAGAACAGGCCACAAGAATCACATTTCCCCTGGTGGCCCAAGAATCACATCCACGGTGGGCCCCAAGAATCCCCTCCATGGTGGCCCCAAGAATCATTTTCCATGGTGGCCCCCGAAACTTCTCCACTGGTGGGTACAGGGAAACAGCTCCACTGGTGGCCCCAAGAATCAGCTCCACTGGTGGCCCCAAGAAATATCCCCCATGGTGGGCCCAAGAATCAACTCCACTGGTGGCCTCAAAATAAAACTCCTGGTACCCCAAAGAATCATCTCCACGGGTGGCCCCAAGAATCATCTCCACTGGTGGCCCCAAAAATCACTCCACTGGGGGCCCCCCAAGAATCATTCCACGGTGCCCGAAGAACATCTCCACGGGGGCCCCCAAAGGGAATCATCTCATGGTGGGCCCCCAAGAATCATCTCCATGGTGACCCGAAAAAATCAACTCCACGGGTGGCCCAAGAACTCTCCACGGTGGCCCCAAGAACATCTCCCTGGTGGGCCCAAGAATCAACCCCACTAGGGGGGCCCAAAGAAATCACGCCACTGGGGCCCAAGGACCAACTCCAGGGTTTGGGGCCCAAAAGAATCTCGCCACTGGTGGGCCCAAGAACATCGCCATGGGGGGCCCAAAATCATCGCCCGGGGGGGCCTAAGAATCGACTCCACAGTGTTCTGCAACCTGTGGATCCCCAACTCCCAATATGCTCCAACAGGTGGAGAGCCACAGATTGGAGGTCCCCACGCTGGATTGTCTTCCATAATGGGTGATACATTGGTGGCTTATAGTAAATTATTCTTATGAGAAAGCATCATCTTCACTTGCTCGATATTGTCCCCAATGGTCACGTGACTCCCTTACAGTCAATGATGATCATAGTAACGAACACCAGACGCCTCCGTCCATAAATTGTCCAATTCTCCCGCATTTCCCCATTATCGTGCATTTCTGCTTCTCTCGCTGGCAGCGATTATTGATCCCAGCAACCTCACTTTCTGTGGCCACAACTGCAGCGCTATAGAGCTGGTGGCCATGTTCTAATGATTGGATTGATTGATTAGGCCTGGACGCCGGCACGGAGCGCGGTTTTTAGCGACTGATTGATTGGGGCTGTCATTACACCCGCTCCCGCTCACTTCCATGGAAATGTTTTGCTGAAGTCGGGTTTCTAGTGGATTTCTCATTATTGAATGTAATCTGATCTGCATGTTATCCATGGCCGGGCTCAGACCGACGCGGACAGAGGACTCCAGCACAGTCTGACGCTTATGTAATCGCTTGCACAGAAAAATGATTTAATTAACTGAATGCATAAAACTTGTGCTCCAATTTTAATTTCATTCTGCTGGTGCAGTCACTGTACATACATTACTTATATTCTACTGATCCTGAGTTACATCTTGTATTATCCTCCAGAGCTGCATTCACTATTCTGCTGGTGCGGCACTGTAATTACATTACTTATCCTTGTTACTAATCCCTGAGTTACATCCTTGGTTTTTTTTTTTATTTTATAATCAGAGCTGCCACTAATATTCTGCTGGTGCAATCACTGTGTATATTACATTACTTAACCTGTTCTGATCTGGGTTTTACTATCCTGAGTATTATCCTCCAGAGCTGCGTCACTATTCTGCTGGTGTGCAGTCACTGTACATAATTTTTTACATTATCTGTACTGATCCTGAGTTACATCTGTATTATCTCCAGAGCTGCACTGAATATTCTGCTGGTGCAAGTAACTGTACATACATTACTTAATCCTGTATGATCCTGAGTTACATCCTGTATTATCCTCCAGAGCTGCTACTCACTATTATGCTGGTTGCAGTCACTTACATACGATTACATATCCTTTACTGATCTGAGTTACATCCTGTATTATCCTCCAGAGATGCATCACTATTTGCTTGGTGATGCGAGTCACTGTATACATACATTACTTATCCTGTACTGATCCTGAGTTACATCCTGTATTATCCTCCAGAGCTGCGCTCACTATTCTGCGGGTGCAGTCACTGTACATACATTCCTTATCCTGTGCTGATCGTGCGTTACATCCTGTATTATCCTCCAGAGCTGCTCACAATATTCAGCTGGTGCAGTCACTGTGGTACATACTTTACTTATCCTGTTATGATCATGAGTTAACATCCAGTTATTTATTCCTCCAGAGCGTGCACTCATATTCTGCTGGTGCGAAGTCACTGTACATAATTACTTTTCCTGTAATGTCCTGAGTTACATCCTGTATTATCCTCCAGAGCTGCACTCACTATTCTGCTGGTGCAGTCACTGTACATACATTACACTCTTTCCCTAAAGATAACCCCTTTTTTCCCAACTTTTCTACACAGCACTGTTTTTTGTTGGATTTTCAAGTGAATTTAGTATTTAGAATTAGCAAAAATCTGACTGTAACCAGTCCCCATAGACCTCAATAGAAAATCTGACTGTAACCTGTGCCCATAGATTTAATAGTCTACACGGCTCCGAATTTTTATTGTTGGATTTCTAACCCACCGGCCTCCGCTGGAATATAGGACATGTTCTATCTATTGCAGTACACTTCTATGTATTGGGCCGGCCGAAATACGAAAACGTACTGCAGTATTGGTATAAACGTGTGCCGAAAACCTCGGCACGGTGAAATTAAAATACTGTTGGATTTTTGACATCTTATGACTGCTGTGCAGACATCGACTAATAGTGAACTCTCAAGGCTCTAAAATCCAGATAACATGAAATCTGGCCTGGAATGAGCATGTGCAAGAATTAACCCCGTGATGGAAATGGTTATTTCATTGGAGCAAAGGAGCGTAATAAAGCCCCGAGCGTCGGTTACCGGCCGGAGGCCAGATCTACCCTGTGCACAGGCTCCATTACAATGGCAATAATGTGCTGCACTAACACTGCTAACAGCTGATTAGACACAGCTTGGAAACACTCCATGGAATATGCAAGAAATCATTGACTGTTCGGCTGTGGTGGCTGCAAGACTGTGAGGCGTCCAGCTCTATAGCAATCCCCTGAGCCCTAGCTCTATAGCAATCCCCTGAGCCCAGCTCTATAGCAATCCCCCCGAGCCCCAGCTCTATAGCAATCCCCCGAGCCCCAGCTCTATAGCAATCCCCCGAGCCCCAGCTCTATAGCAATCCCCCGAGCCCCAGCTCTATAGCAATCCCCCGAGCCCCAGCTCTATAGCAATCCCCCGAGCCCCAGCTCTATAGCAATCCCCCGAGCCCCAGCCCTATAGCAATCCCCCCAGCTCTATAGCAATCCCCCGAGCCCCAGCTCTATAGCAATCCCCGAGCCCCAGCCCTATAGCAATCCCCCGAGCCCCAGCTCTATAGCAATCCCCCGAGCCCCAGCTCTATAGCAATCCCCCCCAGCCCAGCTCTATAGCAATCCCCTGAGCCCAGCTCTATAGCAATCCCCCGAGCCCCAGCTCTATAGCAATCCCCCGAGCCACAGCTCTATAGCAATCCTCCTAGCACCAGCTCTATAGCAATTCACCCGAGCCCCAGCTCTATTGCAATCCACCGAGCCCCAGCCCCAGCTCTATAGCAATCCCCTGAGCCCCAGCTCTATAGCAATCCCCCGAGCCCCAGCTCTATAGCAATCCCCCGAGCCCCAGCTCTATAGCAATCCCCCCCAGCTCTATAGCAATCCCCCGAGCCCCAGCTCTATAGCAATCCCCCGAGCCCCAGCTCTATAGCAATCCCCCGAGCCCCAGCTCTATAGCAATCCCCGAGCCCCAGCTCTATAGCAATCCCCGAGCCCCAGCCCTATAGAAATCCCAGCCCCAGCTCTATAGCAATTCCCCTACCCCCAGCTCTATAGCAATCCCCCGAGCCCCAGCTCTATAGCAATCCCCCTACCCCCAGCTCTATAGCAATCCCCCCCAGCTCTATAGCAATCCCCGAGCCCCAGCCCTATAGCAATCCCCCCAGCTCTATAGCAATCCCCGAGCACCAGTTATAGCAATCCCACCCCCCACCCCCAGCCAAAGCAACCCCCTGGGCCCCTTATATACCCAACCCCACCCCCACCCCCAATACCCAACCCCCCACCCCCACCCCTTTTATAGAAAACCCCCACCCCAGCTCTATAGCAATCCCCCCCCCCAGCTCTATAGAAATCCCCCGAAGGCCCCCCCAGCTCAAAGATTTCCCCCGACCCACCAGCCTATAGCAATCCCCGAGCCCCAGCTCTATAGCAATACCGAGCCCACTCTATCAGCAACCCCGAGCCCCATTTCTATAGCAATCCCGACCCCAGCCAAATGCAACCCCCCCAACCCCCAAATTTAAGAAATTCCCCGGGCCCCAGCTCTATAGCAATCCCCCAAAGCCCAGCCCATAGCAATTTTACATGAGCCCCGGGGTCTATAGCAACCCCCCAGCCCCACCCTCTAAAGAAACCCCCCGGACCCGTTTCTTAGAAAACCCCCGGGCCCCACCGCTCTAAACAAAATCCCCAAAAGCCCCAGCTACAGTCAATCCCCACTCAGCCCCAGCTCTATAGAAATCCCAAACCGACCCCCCCCAGCCCAATAGAATCCCCCCCAAGCTCTATAAAATCCCCCACCCCCAACTTCCAATTCAATCAAACCCCCGGGACCCCCAAGCCCTATAGAAACCCCAACCCCCAGCCCAACCCCCTAATAGAAATTTCCCCCCGAGACCCCACCCCCGATACAATCCCCCGTCCCCCACTCTTTTGAAATCCCGGCCGGAAGCCCCCACCCCCTTAAAAACCCCCATTCGCAGCCCCAAACCCCCCGCCCCCCGCCCATAGGCCCAAACCCCCGGGACCCCCACTCCCCACCCCTTTCCAACCCTACCCCACCCTCAAAAAACCCCAAACCCCCCCCACCCCAAAATTTAAAAACCCCCAACCCTGAACCCCAGTCCTTATACAATCCCCCAACCCCCCAAAGGTCTAAACAATTCCCCCGGGGACCCCACCCAAAAGGGCCCCAATTTCCCCCGGGGACCCCCCTTTTAAATTCCTCCCAAAATTCCCCCACACTAATTTTGCACATTCCTCCCCAAACCCCCCGTTTTTCTACCAACAATCCCCCCGACCCCCGAGGTAAATACCCCACCCCCGACCCAGTTAATGGAATCCCCGGGGGACGGACCCCCAGGCCCCAAAACCCCACCCCAACCCCAAAAATTTGTTTCCCCAATCCCCAGCCCCACCTTCTAAACAAAACCCCCACTTCCCCGCTCATCCCCCCAATCCCCCGAGCCCCCCCCCCAGCTCTTTTAAACAATAAGACCCTCCCCCACCCCCTATACCCCAAAAACCCCCCCACCCCCCCCCCTTAAAACCCCCGATCCCCCCACCGCTATAGCAACCCCCGGGCCCCCGCTCTATGCCCCCCCCACCCCCAGCTCTTCAACCCCCCCCCCCCCTAAAAATACCCCGGGCCCCCCCCTTTATGAAACCCCCCCCCCCCCCTCCCCCAACCCCCCCCCCCCCCCCCCCCCCCCCCCCCCCCCCCCCCCCCAAACCCCCCCCCCCCCCCCCCCCCCCCAAAAACACCCCCCCCCCCCCTCCACCCCCCCCCCCCCCCCCCCCAAGGCCCCATTCTATAGCAACCCCCGAGCCCCAGCTCTATAGCAAACCCCCGAACCCACCCTATAAAAACCCCCCCCACCCCAGTTTCTATACAACCCCCCCGAGCCCCAGCCCTATAGCAATGCCCCCCCAAGCCTAAAGCAATCCCAAACCCCCAAAAAAACTTTTAGAACCCCCCCGAGCCCTCATGGGGCAACCCCCGACCCCCAGTCTAAAAAGTCCCCGAGCCCACCCTTTAAAACCAAATCCCCCAACCCACATAAAAACCCCCCCAACCCCCCGCTCTATAGAAATCCCCCCAGCCCCCCCTATAGAAATTTCCCCCGAGCCCAGCTCTATAGCAATCCCCCGACCCCCAGCTTATACCCCAATCCCCCACCCCAGTTTCTAAAAGCAACCCCCCGAGCCCCAGCCCTATAGAAATTTCCCCCCGACCCCCAGCCAATAGCAATCCCCCCCGGCCAGCTCTATAAAACCCCCCCGACCCCCAGCTCTAAAAAGCAACCCCCGACCCCACCCTTAAAAGCAACCCCCCCACCCCCAAATTTTTAAAAGAAAAACCCCCCGAGCCCCAGCTCTAAAGCAATCCCCCCCCAGGTTCTATAAAAAACCCCCCCGACCCGGGCTCTATAGAATCCCCCGAGCCCCGGGCCCTATAGCAATCCCCGAGCCCCACCCCTTTTATAAAACCCCCCCGAGCCCATCTTAAACCCCCCGACCCCCAGCTTTTTTATAGCAATCCCCACCCCTCACCAACCCCCCAAAAAGCCCCAGTCTAAAACCCAATCCCCCCCCAAAAAACCCCGAGCCCCGGGCCCCTACCCCCAATAACCCCTTTAAACCCGGCCCTTTTCTATAGAAACCCCCCCGGACCCCCCGGTCTAAAGAAATCCCCCGACCCTTCCAAAGCTTAAAGCAATTCCCCCGAGCCCCAGCTCATAGCAACCCCCAACCCCACCTCTATAAACCCCCCCAATCACCCCAAGCACCCAGCCCTATTCAACCCCCCGGACCCCAAAGCCCTTTAAAATTCCCCCCAGCCCCAAAGCCCTATGGGAATCCCCCGACCCCCCGCCCTATGCAATCCGGACCCCGTCTATAGCAATCCCCCCAAGCCCCAGCTCTAAAAGCAAGCCCCCCGACCCCCACCCTCTATAGCAATCCCCCCCCCCCCTCTAACAATCCCCCCCCCAGTCTATAGCAATCCCCCAAGCCTCAGTTCATGGGCAACCCCCCAGCCCCAGCCCTTTTAGCAATCCCCCCTAAACCCCCCACTCTATAGCAATCCCCCGACCCCATTCTATGAATCCCCCCCGGGCCCCAAAACCCATAGCAACCCCCCCAGCCCATTTCTATACAACCCCCAAAACCCAGCTCTATAGCAATCCCAAAATTAATAAACCCCCGACCCCAAACTCTTTTCAATCCCCCCCCCCAACTTATAGCAATAAACCCGAGCCCAGCTTTATAGCAACCCCCCGGGCCCCCAGCCCTTTTTAGAAAATCCCCCAAAGCCCCCTTAAAAAATTAACAATCCCCCCCACCCTTTTTAAAAAGCAATCCCCCTACCCCCATCTCTATAGCAATCCCCCCCAGCCCCAGCTCTATAGAAACCCACCCGGGGCCCCACCCTCTTTAGAAAACCCCCCCACCCCAGTCTATAGAAACCCCCCCGAGCCCACTCAAATAGCAATCCCCCGACCCCCAAAGAAAAATAGCAAAACCCCGAGCCCCCCCACCAAAACCAAAACCCCCCCACCCCGCTCAAAAACAATCCCCCAAAGCCCGGGGTCTATAGAAAACCCCCCGAGCCCCACCAAAAACCAATCCCCAAGCCCCCAATAGCAATCCCCCCCCACCAGCTTATAAAAATCCCCCCACCCCCAAGCCCCCCGTAAAAACAACCCCCCGAGCCCGGTCTATAGAAAACCCCCCGACCCCCAGCTCTAAAAAACTAATCCCCACCCCAGCCCTATAGAACCCCCCGACCCCCAGCTCTTTTAAAAAACCCCCCGAGCCCCACTCTATAGAAAAACCCCCGGAGCCCCCGCTATAGAAAAACCCCCCAACCCCCAAGCGCCTTAACCCCGGGCAATCCCCGACCCCCGGGTCAATAGCAACCCCCCGAACCCCACTCTAAAAGCAACCCCCGACCCCGCTCTAAAAGGCAATCCCCCGAGCCCCCCCTCATAGCAATCCCCAAGCCCCAGCTCTATAGAAACCCCCCCCCACCCCCCAGCCTATAGAAAACCCCCTCCCCCCGCCCAATAGAAATTCCCGACCCCAAATCTATAGCAATCCCCCGAGCCCAGCTCAAAGAAAATCCCCCGACCCCCACTCATGGAAATCCCCCGACCCCAAAGGCCTATACAATCCCCGGGGCCCCCAGCTCTCTAAGCAACCCCGAGCCCCAGCTCATAGTTTCCCCCCCGACCCCAGCCCTATAGCACCCCCCACCCAGCTCTATAAAGAAATTCCCCCCCCAAGCCCCAAAAGCCCTATAGCAATCCCCCCAGGCAGCTTAAAAGAAAACCCCCCCAGACCCAAGCCTAACCAATTCCCCCGAGCCCCACCTATAGCAATCCCCGGGAACCCCCACCCCTTATAGCAATCCCCCACCCTCTATAGAAATTCCCCCACCACCCAAGCCCTATAGAAATCCCCCCCACCCAGCTCTATAGCAAACCCTGACCCCCGGCCCCTTTTGAAAATCCCCCGACCCCCCCTCTATAGTTTTTCCCCAAAACCCCACTCTATAAAAACCCCCCGGGCCCCAGCTCTTTACCCAATCCCTGGAGCCCCAGCTCAAATAGCAACCCCCCCCCAATCCCCCCGAGCCCCAGCTCAAATAGAATTTCCCCGGCCCCAGTTTCTATAGAAAACCCCCCGGCCCCCGCTCATAGCAAACCCCAAGCCCCACTCTAAAAGCAATCCCCCCCCAGCAAAAAAATAGCAATCCCCCGAGCCCACCCTCTATAGAAATTCCCCAAAAAGGCCCCCAGCTTTTATAAAAACCCCGACCCCCACCCTCTAAAACAATCCCCAACCCACTCACAAAGCTCCCCCCAAGCCCCCCCCCCCCCCCCCCCCAATCCCCCCGACCCCAGCTTATAGCAATCCCCCAAAATTCCCCAGCCTATAGAAATCCCCCGGGGCCCAAACTCTAAAGAAATTTCTCCCCCCCGAGCCCCCCCCCTCTATAGAAAATCCCCCCGAAGCGCCCTCCCCGATCTGAAAATTTCCCCCGAAGCCCGCCCAGCCCTATACAACCCCCCCGACCCCCTCTAAGCAACCCCCCGAGCCCCAGCTCTATAGCAATCCCCCCCACCCCAAACCTATAGAAATCCCCGAGCCCCAGCCCAATAGCAAACCCGGCCCCGAGCCCAGCTTAAAAATCCCCCGAGCCCAGCTTTTAATGGGAAATCCCCCAACCCCAGTTTCTTTTGAAACCCCTGAGCCCAGCTCTATACCCAGCCCCCCGAGCCCCCAGTTTAATAGCCCCCCCCAACCCCTTTTATAGAAACCCCCCGGGAAGCCCCTATAGCAACCCCCGAGCCCCAGCCTATCCAATCCCCCGATCCCCCACTCTATAAAAAACCCCCGACCCCCAGCTCTAAAAGCAACCCCCCCGGGCCCTCCCCCTCTAACAACCCCCCGAGCCCCAGCTCTTACAATCCCCCACCCCCAGCCTATAGAAAACCCCCCCATCCCCCGGCCCAGCTCTATAGCAATCCCCGAGCCCCAGCTCTATAGCAATCCCCCCAAAGCCCAGCTCTAAAACAACCCCCGAGCCCCACCCCTTAACCCAATCCCCGACCCCGAATTTTCTAATAAAATTTTTCCCCAAAGCCCAGCTCTATAGAAAACCCTCCCCCCAAAGCTCTCAGAAATTCCTGACCCCCATTTCTATAGAAATTCCCCCAAGCCCCCCAACCTCTATTAGAAAATCCCCCGAACACCCACTCTATAGAATCCCCCCCAGCTCTACAAACCCCGAGCCCCAGTTTCAAAAGGGAAATTTCCCCCGACCCCCAGTCTAAAAAGCAACCCCCCGGCCACCATTTAAAATAGCAATCCCAACCCCCAAGCCCCCGCTTATCAACCCCCGGCCCACCTATGAAACCCCCCAAAATTCCCACCTCAATAGCAATCCCCCGGCCCATTTACCCAAAATCCCCCCATCCCACCCGACCCCCCCCGCTCTATAGCAATCCCCCGAGCCCCAGCCCCAAATAGCAACCCCCGGGGGCCCCACTCTAAAAGAATCCCCCGAGCCCGGGGTCTATAGCAACCCCCCGGGGCCCCGGGAAACTATAGCAATCCCCCCCCAACTCAAATAGAAAACCCCCTCGACCCCCAAGCCAAATAGCAATCCCCCCCCCCAAAGCTCAAAAAGCAATCCCCCCCCCAGCCCCGCAAGAAATTCCCCGAGCCCCAGCTCAATAAAACCCCCCCGACCCTTAGCTCTATACCCATCCCCCAAACCCCTTCTCCAAAACAACCCCCCGAGCCCCAGCTCTATAGCAATCCCCCAAGCCCCAGCTCGATAGCAAACCCCCGAGCCCCAATTTTATACAATCCCCCCGACCCCAGCTCTATAGAAAATTCCCCCGACCCCCACTCTTAGAAACCCCTGAAAAAAATGTAAAAGTGAAAAGAAAGGACACTATAGTGTGAAGCTGTAAAATTGTGTATAAGTCTAGAGGGAGAAAGTTAGAGAAAACGGAAAAAAAAAAAAAAGAAAAAGGGGGGAAATGAAAAAAAAAAGAAAAACAAAAGGGGAACCTATAAGACTCATGGACGTTACCCACGCACATCATTTGTTGCTGTTATGAAACGCTTTTCTATTAACACCCCCCGGGAAACCCCTAAATGAAATTTTCCCCGGGAACATATATATGATTTAATATTTCAGGTTGTATATATTTGATTCAATATTATGTTTGCTTTGTTTGTACAAAAAACCCTTTTCTATATTTCTTTGCTTGTATATAAGGGATGTTTATTTATTTTATTTTTCTTTTTTCAGTGCCCATTAGTTTAAAAAAGGGCCCAATGACCGTCAAAAATGACTTTAATGTCATTTTAAACATATTGCTTAAAAGGATCCCTAAAGAAAAAATTGAAAAAAAATTTCCAATTTTTTGTTTCCCAACAATCTATTGTGGGTGCTGTCTGTAAAAATTTCTTGTCTTTTAAAAATTTTTCTTACCCCGCCCCCCGGCGGGCGCGGTAAGGCCCCCCCCAATTTTCGCTAAAAACCCCAAAATCCCCCTTTTAAAGGGGAATCGTGCAAGAAGTCACTAAGGCTTATAATAAATTTGTCTGGAAAAAAAGCGGGGCCCACTCTCTGGTGCAAACCAAAAATTTAGCCCGGGGGGCCATTGTATACGGGGGGACAAATATCTTGTTTTTAAAAGGTTTCCCACAATCCAAATAATCGGTAACGAAAATTGCGCTTTAACAAATTTCCATGGCTTTTTGTGGGAAATTTGCCCGGATTAAAAAAAATTTTCCCCAAAGGGGTTTAAAAAAAACAAAAATTTGATTAAAAAATGCAGGGAGTTTGTAAACCCGGGGCCCCCGCCCCTTGTGTTTGTCAGGAGACAGGAGCCAGGGGTTTGCTGCCAAACGGAGGAAATTTGATTGCTGCATCTGGAGGGAGCTTAAATTATCGGGAAACTGCACAGCCAAACTTTCGGATATTTCTAGGGGCTGCAATCACCCCCCCCCCCCTCCAGTGTCTCCCGAAAACCCATGCGAGCAGCAGCTTTTCTTTGCACCGGTGAGGGGCCAGGTCCTGTTGACTCGTCTGACCCTTTAAGGGGTTTTCATGGAATAGTTATTTTCGTGCAAGACCCCTTTAAAAGGCAGCAGCGACAACAATGAAAACCTTTTTGATAAGTTTTGTGCAAAGGGTATAAAAGGGACATAACAACCCTTTTGGCCCGGCTCCATAGGGGTCAGCTCTTACAAAAGAATCCACCCTCCCAAACCCCTTTGCCCTGACCCATAGGTCACCCCTTTACATTTTAAAACCACCATCACACCCCAAGCCCCCCTCCATAGGTCACCCCTTACAGTAAAGAACCACAACAACCCTTTGCCCCACCCTAGTTCACCGCTCTTTCAGAAAAAATCCCCATTACAACCTCTTTGGCCCACCCATAGGTCACCCCCTCTTACATACATAATCCACCTTTACAACCTCTTTGGCCTGACCCATAGTGTCCCCCCGCCTTTTCGGTAAAACCACCATCACAACCCGCAGGGCCCAGCCCATAGGCACGCTTTTCAATAAAAAAACCCCCATCACAAAACCCCCTTGCGCCCCAGTCCATAGGTAAACCCCTTACAGAAAAGAATCCACCATCACAACCCCTTGGGGGCCCCGACTCCATATCACTGCTCTTACAAAAGTTTCCCCCCACAAACCTTTGTGGCCCCGACTCCATAGTGTCACCGCTCTACAGTACAAATCCACCTTACAACCCCTTGGCCCGACCCATAGGTCCCGCCCGGCCCCCCCCCAAGGGGGGGGCCACGTAAAAAATCACCTCACAACCCCTTGTGGGCCCCCCCTCCTAGGGTCATGCTCTTAAGAAAGAATCACCCAAAAAAACCTCTGCCCCCCAGGCTCCATGGTCACGCTCCCTTTTGGTCAATTGGGGGGGGGGGGGGGGGGGGGGGGGGTTTTAAAAAATTCACCATTAAACCTGTTTGGCCCCCAGTTTCCCTAGTGTTATCACTCAACAGTTAAAATCCACCATCACAACCTCTTGTATCCAGCCCATTATGTCACTGCCCTCAGTAAAGAATACACCAAGAAGCTCGTGGGCCCCGGCTCCCTATGTATTTCCCCTTTAAATAAAGAAACCACCCTCACAACCCCTTAGGGGGCCCCCCCCATAGCGTCACTAGGGAAATAAAACATTACCAAAAACATTGCTGCTCATTTTTCTTTGTCAAAAAAAGGAAATTTTACTACGCAGGCACACAAATTTCTCTAGATTCCGACGCCCTTTTTTTATCTATTGCTCCAAGCTGCCGTCCCACCAGGTGAGTCACTCCCCGCCACTTATCTCTAAAACAAGGTTTGTCGTTTTAAATTAAGACAATTTTACGATCAATGAAGCAAGAGAGTAGTGCATTCTGGGGAACGTTAAAAAAAAAAAAAAAAAAAACAACCGCACAATTAAAAAACCCCATAAAATATCCGCATTTCGCTTTTCCCCTAATAAAAAGGGGAAAAAATTCACTTTAATAGG
>JAODAL010055979.1:0-23588 GCA_025379985.1 Phyllomedusa bahiana | reverse complement strand
CCTCCCCTCCTAGACCTTCCTCTCCTTCCCTTACTCGTGCTCCTCCCCAGACCTGCCTTTTTTTCTCCTTTACCTTGCTTCTCCCCCAGCCCTTTCCCCTTTTCCTCCCCTTTACCCTTTGATCCTCCTCCTCCTAGCCCTGCCCTCTCCTTCTCCATTACCTGTTTCCCCCTCCTAGCCCTTTCCCCTTTTCCTTCTCCATTACTCTGTGCTTCCCCCTAGCCCTTTTTTCCCTGCCTTCTCATTTTCTTTTTCCTCCCCAAACCCCTGCCTCTGCCTCTCCATTACCGTCTTCCCTCCTCACCTTTTTCCCCTCTGCCTTCTCCATTACTCTGTGCTTCTCCTCCTAGACCTGTCCTCTGCCTTCTCCATTAGTCTGTGCTCCTCCTCCTAGACCTGTCCTCTGCCTTCTCCATTACTCTGTGTTTCTCCTCTCAGGCCTGTCATCTGCCTTCTCCACTGCTCCTGCTATAAATCCTCCCGTCCTTTTTCCCTTTCCTGGATCTCCTCATCCTCACTGATCGGACATTGTGTCTCTCACTCCTGCACCACCTCCTCCTCTTGTCTTCTCCCTCTTGCTGTCCCCCACTTTTGGGTTTCGCCGGGGCCCACAATTCCCCCCCACTACACCTTGGGCCTTTATCAGCCCTAGCATCACATGGCTTTCAATACCACTTTTATGCTGAAGACACCCAATTTTACATCTCTGGCCCAGATGCCACCTCTCTGCTTTCCTGGATCCCAGACTGTCTATCGTCCATATCCTCCTCCTTCTCCTCCCATCTTCTAAAACTAAATGTGAAGAAAACTGAACCCACCTGATCTCTCTATCACTGTTAACGACTTTATACTTTCACTGATCCCGCAAGTCCGCTGCCTTGGGATAACCTTTGACTCTACACCTAAAAAATATCACTCAAATCTGCTCATTTCTTATCTTCAATACTACAAAAACGTTGGTCCCTGCCCTTGTCATCTCCCACCTCAACTACTGCAACATCCTTTTCTGGCCCCACTACACCCTCGCTCCCCTCCAATCCATCCTTAAATTTGCTGCCCGTCTTATCCACCATCTCCTCGCTACTCCCTGCCTCTCCCCTCGCCAATCCCCTTTAATGCCGCCCCTTGCCCAGCGAATTCATTTCAAGTTTTCTAACCCTGACCTACAAGGCTCCATAACCTCTCCCCCCAAATACCTGCCCTAATCCCGCCCCCACAACCCTTTTTCTTGCTTCCCATCAGCTCCTCACATAACCGTCTCCAAGACTTCTCTCGTGCTTCCCCCACACTCTGTATGTAATCCCCCTTAAAAAAAAAAAACAACAACAATCATAATAATAATAATAATAACATTTCCCAACATGTCCCAAATGTACAAATACAATTTTGTTTCAAAATAATAAAAAAACTATAGGGTATGTTTACACTGCATAGACAAAAACGGCCCAAAAGCGTCCCTTTTTTTCTTTGCAGGACCGCGGCTTTTGTTACGCTTGTGACAAAAGCAGTGGTCGTTCTAGTTTTCCTGACATCCCCTACAATTGTTATTTTATGGAGACGGCAATGAGCAACGAGAAGCGGCCGGGTATTATACGCGGCACCGAAAAGACGGGCGATACAAAGACGAGCTGTGCAGACTGCAGCTCGTTTCTTTCTATTAGACGGCTATGGGGTCCGCAGGACGATCGTATCTGCAGCGATTTTAAAAAACGAAAAGCGCCGGAGATACGATCGTAATCCTGTGCAGTGTGGACAGAGCCTGAGATCTATAAATGGTAAGAAAACAAATAAAAAATAGAAATAAATATAAGGGGGTCATACATAAACTACTCACACAGGTTCGGGATATTTGGCTTTTGGTTTCAATTTCAGAATGAACATAACATTTCTGGATTTTTTTTTTTAAATCCCCTAAGTGAGCCGATCTCTTCCCATTAGATATATTTGTCCAATGTTCAGTGTTTCAGTACATTTTTCACAACTTGCTGATCTCTAACAAGGAGCATAAAGGGGTTCTCTCAATACAAAGATAATCTTTTAACAATAAGGCACTGTTAGTTGAAGACTTTATCTAGGTACATTGCTTTGTCCATTTCATTTTAGTCAAGCGATAAGAGACATTTTATGTGCTCTTGGTTGCACACAGGTTTCTTGTCTCCTGACCATGTTCAACTGTACAACTGTACAAAGCTGCACATTTATAGCTTCAGTGCAGCAGATCCAGGTGCATTACTGCTGGAACAGGTAGAGCACTTTACAAGGGTTTCATCTGAGCCAGAAGTGTCGCTTTGTAACTAGAAAGTACTAAATCTATGACCGGCAGGAGAACAGGTTCAGAGATTCAGGCGCAGTCTACACTACTAATGGGCGCAACAAAAAAAAAATGGCCATTGTGTTTGATACAGTCTACACATTTTGCTCACATGTATTTATTAGGATTGCACCTGTATGTTGTCAGATACATTTTATCATTATTTACTGAATATTAATGCGTTTTTGATAGAATAAAAACATCTGTGTTGTACAACATTTTTTCCCTGAAATAGATAGATAGATAGATAGATAGATAGATAGATAGATAGATAGATAGATGGGTAGATATGAGATAGATAGATAGATATGAGATAGATAGATAGATAGATAGATATGAGATAGATAGATAGATATGAGATAGATAGATAGATAGATAGATATGAGATAGATAGATAAATATGAGATAGATAGATAGATATGAGATAGATAGATAGATAGAGAGATATGAGATAGATAGATAGATAGATAGATAGATAGATAGATAGATAGATAGATAGATAGACAGCACAACCAGACTAGGTGAGCATACTCCTACCACTGCATTTAAAGTGTATGTTCTCTCTTGCTTACTTCACTATTGTGCGCCTCTTGCCCTCCTTTTCTCTTTTTTTTATCCATAGATAGATATGATACAGATAGATATGAGATAGATAGATAGATCGATAGGAGATATATAGATATGAGATAGATAGATAGATCGATAGGAGATAGATATGTGAGATAGATAGATATGAAATGGATAGATGGATGGACAGATAGATAGATAGATAGATAGATAGATAGGGATAGATAGGTAGATATGAGATAGATATATAGATAGATATGAGATAGATAGATAGATAGATATGAAATAGATAGATATGAGATAGATAGATAGATAGATAGATAGATAGATAGATAGATAGATAGATAGATATGAGATAGATAGATAGATAGATATGAGATAGATAGATAGATAGAGAGATATGAGATAGATAGATAGATATGAGATAGATAGATAAATAGATAGATAGATAGATATGAGATAGATAGACATGTTGCATGTATCCGCTGCTGATGCTCCCTGTACGTTCTATCTAGTATATATTGTAATAACCCTTCGGTCTTGCTCTTTCAGTCTCTACACTTTGTGTGAAGCGAGATGCATAGGATTAAATTAAATGTTAATGAGCTATTAAAGGTACAAGTTCAATATTTCAGGCTTAATCTGGTGATGATGGAAATGTCAACCTTGCAGATTCCAATTAACTATTAATGATTAGTTGGAGTCTTGAGTGGGAGTTTATACTTTGCAGAATTATTCGGGATATTGTAAATCCATTCTCCCTTTGCTGTAACAAGTGTTGCTTTACTTTTCAATGTAGCTTGATTACTTGTATTAGTGGAAGGCGTCTCACCCAGCCGGCAATTACTCCTGACTGAGAGCGGAGACGTCAGTGACGAATGAACATACAACCGTGACCCTCTTAGATGTCTCTGACCATTATTACCCTGCACACTAATCACACCACGTCTGTGGCTGCTGCTGTCACTCTCCGACCTCTACATAACCCTCCTGTCCAGTCACTTAGTGATGTCAGCAGTGCCGTACTGGACTACGCAGGAAATACCACCATACCAGACCTGGCAGGAAATACCACCATACTGGACCACACGGGAAATACCACCATACTGGACCACGCAGGAAATACCACCATACCAGACCACACAGGAAATACCACCATACCGGACCAGGCAGGAAATACCACCATACCGGACCAGGCAGGAAATACCACCATACCGGACCAGGCAGGAAATACCACCATACCAGACAAGGCAGGAAATACCACCATACCGGACCAGGCAGGAAATACCACCATACTGGACCATGCGGGAAATACCACCATACCGGACCACGCGGGAAATACCACCATACCGGACCAGGCAGGAAATACCACCATACCGGACCAGGCAGGAAATACCACCATACCGGACAAGGCAGGAAATACCACCATACTGGACCAGGCAGCAAATACCACCATACCGGAAAGGCAGGAAATACCACCATACTGGACAACGCGGGAAATACCACCATACCGGGCCAGACAGGAAATACCACCATACCGGACAGGCAGGAAATACCACCATACTGGACAACGTGGGAAATACCACCATACAGGACGACGCAGGAAATACCACCATACCAGACCAGGCAGGAAATACCACCATACCAGACCAGGCAGGAAATACCACCATACAGGACCAGAACAGGCAGGAAATCCCACAACGGGGGGACAAGGGGGAGAAATACCACCTATGGCCCAACGGGGGGGAAAATCCCACCATTTTGGGACAAGCAGGAAATACCACCATACCAGCCAAAGGCAGGAAATTTACCACCTTTTGGCCCCACGCAGGGAAATTACCCCAAAACGGCCCGGGCCCGGGAAAAACCCCCAAAACCGGAAAACCCCAAGGAATTTTCCCCTTATTAGAAAATGCGGGAAATACCACCAAACCAGACCATGCAGGAAATACTACCGTACTGGTCCGCGGGAAAATTCCCACCATATGGCCCAAGCGAAAACTCCCCACAATACCAAAAACCAAAAGGCGGGAAATTTACCCCCAAATACTGGCAAACGCGGGGAAAAAAAACACCTTTGGGGCCCAATGTGAGAAATTCCCCCAAAAAAGGGCCCGAGGAATACCACCATACGGGCCCATCCCGGGAAAATTACCCAACTGGACCATGCGGGGTAATACCCCATACTGGACCCATCTGGAAATACTACCATACTGCACCAATTTGGGAATAACCCCCCCATACCGGGAACCACGAAGGAAAAAACCACCATACCGGACCATGCGGGAAATACCCCCATCCCGGGAAAATTGTTTTTGGAAAAAAAAACCCCCATATCGGCCAACGCAGGAAATACCACCATACCGGACCAAAGGGGGGAAAAATCCCCACCATATGGACCAGGCAGAAAATAACCCCCATACTGGCCGGGGCGGGAAAATACCACCTTACCGGACCAAAAAGGAAAAAACTCCCAAACCATACCAAAACCACGCGGTAAAAAACCACCAAAATGGACCAGGCAGGAAAAATCCCCCAAATAGGGAAAAAAGGGGGGGAAATTTCCACCAAAATGGACCAAGTGGAAATATTTCCTTTACTGGACATTTTGGGAAAATTTACCCCCCCAATACCGGCCCAAAGCGGGAAAAATTTCCCAAAAAAACCCGGACCACGGGGGGGAAATACCCCCCCTTCCCGGCCCCAGGCGGGAAAAATTCCCCAACCATATCGGCCCTTTGCGGGAAATTCCAACCTTTGGCCCAAGCCCAGAAAAAACCCCATACTGGACCAGGCAGGAAATCCCCCCCATCCCCGGGGACCACAAGGAAATACCACCATACTGGAATGGGGACAAAACCCCCCATACCGGACAGGCAGGAAATCCCCACCATACCGGGCCCGGGCAGGAAATCCCACATACCGGCCAAGGGCAGGAAAAACCCCCATACTGGGACCATCCCAGGAAAACCCCCATACCGGGACCGGGGCAGAAAATCCCCAACCTTTCCCGGAAAGGAAAGGAAAATACCCCCATACCGGCCCGCGGGAAATACCCCCAAACCCGGACCACACAGGAAAAACACCCCATATTGGCCCCATGCGGGAAAAATACCACCCATACTGGGACCATGCAGGAAAACCACCATAAAAACCCCGGGGGGGGAAAAAATACCACCTTTCTGGTCCACAGGGGGAAAGACCACCATACTGGACCAGGGGGGGAAAAATAGCCCATAGGGGCCCAAGTGGGAAATTCCCCCCATATGGACCATGCGGGAAATACCCCTTTACCAGCCAGGGGGGGAAAATACCTCCTTTACCGGATGGGCGGGAAAAATTCCCCCAAAATGGACCCTGCGGGAAAAATACCACCGTCCCGGACTACGCAGGAAAAAACCCCATTTTAAAACAGCGGGGGGAAATTACCCCCCCCCATACCGGCCCAAAAGGGGGGAAAAATACCACCATACGGGCCCTTTGGGGAAAAATCCCCACCATACGGAAAAAAAAAGCGGGAAAAATCCCCACCATTACGGGAACTTTTTGGAAAAATACACCTTTATTGGACCGGGCGGGGGAAATACTTCGTTTAACCCGGGACCAGGGGGGGAAAAATTTTACCACCATCCCGGACCACCCAGGAAATACCACCATACCGGACAGCAGGAAAATCCAACCATTTGGTCCCAAAAAGGAAAATTCCCCACCCCCATAATGGACATGGGGGAAATTTAACCCCCAATACTGAAACCCACGCGGAAATTTCCCAACCATGGGGGGAAACCCGGGGGAAATTTTACCACCATACGGGGACCATGGGGGGGAAAATACCAAAATCCCGGACCACGCGGGCAAAAAACCCCCATACTGGAACACTTGGGAAATACCCCCCTTCCCGGAAACCACGGGGGGGAAAAAAAATACCCCCCATACTGGATAAAGGGGGGAAATACCACCATAACGGGGACCAGCGGAAATCCAAACCACCCCCGGCCATGGGGGGAAATACCCCATACTGGACCAAGCGGGGAACTTACCACCTTAGGGGGCCAGTGGGAATACCCCCCTTTAACAAAACCACGGGGGGAAATACCCCCATACCGGACCCGCGGGAAAAAAACCACCATACCGGCCCAGCGGGGGAAATACCCCCCCATACTGTACCCGCGGGAAAAAAACCACCATACTGGACCAGGCAGAAAATTCCCCCAAAAGGGAAAAAGGGAAAAAAATTTCCACCTATTGGACAATGGGGGGAAAAAACCCCCTTACCGGACCAGTCGGGAAAAATTTCACCAAAATGGACCCCGGGGAAAATTTCCCTTTTTTATGGACCACGGGGTACAGTGAAGGAAAAAATTATTTGACCCCTTTGCTGATTTTTGTAAGTTTTTCACTGACAAAAATTTGTACAATCTAAAAATTTTAAGTTTTGGTTAATTTTTAACTTTAAAGGTTGCTTCTTTTGAGCCCCCCCTTTGGGGCCTTGGGCTTTTAGGTTTTGGGTCATTGAACTTGCTGGAAACCCAGCCACGACCCTTTTTTTAATGTCCGGGTTTGGGGGGGGAAGGGGGTTTGGGTCACTAGGATTTTACGGCCCAGGGGCTCCATCCATTCCCCCCTTTGATGCGGTTTGAAGTAGTCCTGTGCCCTGGGGAAAAAACCCCCCCAAAAAATCATTTTCCCCCCCTCCATGTTGACAGTGGAGGGGGGTCTTTGGTTTTAGGAAAGCTTTTCTCTTCCCCCAAAAACCACCGGGTAGGGGATCTGCCAAAAAAGGCTCAATGTTTGTCTACCCTGAGCACAGCACCTTTTCATAGTCATAAAAAGAACCTCCAGGTGTTCATTGGCAAACTTTAGGGGGGCCCTGCCTTTTATTTCTTCTTGGGCGGGGGGACCTTGCGGGCTCTGCGGGGATTTTTTTTCCATTAGCGGTAATGGTTTACCTTTGGTTTTCTTGGTGACATGGGGGGTCCCAGCTGCATTGAGATCATTTTAAAACTTTCCCCCCCGTGTATTTTTAGGCTGATTTTTCACCTTCCCATGACCGGGAAACCCCCCCGAGGTGGGGATTTTGCAGGTGCCCCAAAAGGGTTGGCGATTGACAGTCATTGTGTTTTTTTCTCCTTTTTCTTACAAATTGCCCCAATAGTTGTCCCCTTTCTAAAACCCAGTTTTTTACTTAGGGTTTTGGGCGCCTTTCCCCGCTTTGTGAGGTCTTTGATCTTGGTCCCGGGACATTTTTGGGGAAAGTCTTGGTTTCCCCAATGTTTTTAGAGGTTAGATTCGGGATTTTTTTTGGGGTTGGGGGAAACAGGAGGTTTTTCATAAAGGGACAAAAAAAAAAAACGTTGTCTGAAATTTAAACAAAGGTGATTAGGAGTCAAAAACTGGTCTGGGGAGGATAGTTTAATGGTTGTTAGGGGGTCAAATACTTTAAATTTTTTCCCCGCCCAAAAAGCAAAAAACATTTCCGTTTTAAAAATTCGTACATGTGATTTTCTGGATTTTTTTTTTTGGGTTTTTTTATCTCTAAAAGTTTTAAAAATTAAACCGGGCCCTTAAAAACATAGAATTTTTGTTTTTTGTCATGTAGAAACTTTTAAAAAATCGAAGTGATCAAAAAAATTTTTTTCTTTTACTACAGTTTTCCACTGGACCACCCGGGGTTTTCATTTTTAAAATACCCCGCGGACCAAGCAGGAAAAAACCCCCATAAACCCGGAAACCCCGCAGGAAATACCCCATACTGGACCCCGCCCGGAAAAAAACCCCCATACGGACCCCGCAGGAAATAACCCACCCTTCCCGGCCAAACAGGGGGCTTTCCACCCTTTCCGGGGCCCCCACGGGAAAAAACCCCCCTAACGGACCACGCGGGAAATTTCCAAAAATACCAAAAAACCATGAGGAAAAAAACCCCCATACCCGGGCCCGCAGGAAATTTTCCCCATACTTTGGGCCACGCGGGGAAAAAACCACCCTATGGAACACCGGCAAAATTCCCAAACCCCTTTCTTTTGGGCCACGGGGAAAAACCCCCCATATCAGACCAGGCTGGGAAAATTCCACCATACTGGGGCCCCGCGGGAAATTTCCAAACCCTTTTGGACCCCAAAAGGCCAAAAACCCCCAAACTGGGCCACGAGGGGGAAAAACCACCATATCAGGGCCCGGGGGGAAAAAACCAAACCCTACGGACCAGCGGGGAAATACCACCATACTGGGGCCCAAAGGCAAAAAAACCCCCAAACTGGACCACGAGGGAAATACCACCATATCAGACCAGGCAGGAAATACCACCATACTGGGCCATCGGGAAAAAACCACCATTACCGGCCCCACAGGAAATACCACCTTTCCGGACCCGGGAGGAAAAAACCCCCTACCCCGGGCCATGCGGGAAATTTTTACCATACTGGATTATGAAAGGAAAAACCCCCAAAAGGACCACGGGGGGAAACACCACCCTTCCGGAAACCTTTCGGGAAAAATAGCCCTTTTGGGCCATGCAGGGAAAAAAAACCCCCTTTCGAACCCCGGGGAAATTTTCCACCATTCTGGGGCCAAACGGGAAACACCACCATACCGTTTCCATGGGGGGAAAAAGCCCCCATACCGGACCCCTGGGCCCGGGGAAAAACCCCGTCCGGACCTTTTGGGAAATTCCACCCCTTTTTTCCCGGCCACGCGGAATTCCAACCATACCGGACCAGGCAGGAAATACACCATACCGGACCAGGGGGAAAAAACCCCCATTTCGGGGGCAAAACGGGGGAAATTACCACCATTTCCGGGGGCAGTCAGGAAAATTTCCCCCATACTGGGCCAGGCAGCAAAAACCCCATTAAACCCGGGAAAAGGGGAGGAAATACCACCAATCGGGCAATGCGGGGGAAAAACCACCATACCGGACCCGTCAGGAAATACCACCCTAAAGGGGAAAGTGGAAAAATTCCCCCATACTGGGCAAGGGTACCCGTGAGGAAAAAAATTTTTTGATCCTTGCTGGTTGGTTTTAAGTTTTGCATAACAAAGACTTTAAAAAAATTTTATTAAATTTTTTGGGTGGTTTTAAAGTTTTAAAATTTAAAAGGGTTTGCTTCTTTTTGAGCCCCTCCTTTGTGGCCTTGGCTGTAGGTTTTGGGTCATTGACTTGCTGGAAGACCCAGCCACGACCCATTTTTAATGTCCTGGTGGAGGGAAGGGGGTTGTCACTCAGGATTTTACGGTCCATGGCTCCATCCATTCTCCCATTGATGCGGTGAAGTAGTCCTGTGCCCTCAGCAGAGAAACACCCCCAAAACATCATGTTCCCCCCTCCATGTCTGACAGTGGGGACGGTGTCTTTGGGTCATAGGCAGCTATTCTCTTCCTCCAAACACCGCGAGTAGAGATACTGCCAAAGAGCTCAATGTTTGTCTCATCTGAGCACAGCACCTTCTCCTAGTCACTCCCAGAATCCTCCAGGTGTTCATTGGCAAACTTTAGGCGGGCCTGCACATACTACTTCTTGAGCAGGGGGACCTTGCGGGCTCTGCAGGATTTTAATTCATTATGGCGTAATGTGCTACCATTGGTTTTCTGTGTGACTGTGGTCCAGGCTGCATTGAGGTCAGTAATACGTTCCCCATGTGTAGTTTTAGGCTGATTCCTCACCTTCCTCATGATCCAGGACCCCCCACGAGGTGAGATTTTGCAGGTGCCCCAGATCGATGGCGATTGACAGTCATTGTGTATTTTCTCCATTTTCTTACTATTGCACCAACAGTTGTCTCCTTCTCACCCATCGTCTTACTTATGGTTTTGTCGCCCATTCCAGCTTTGTGCAGGTCTATGATCTTGTCCCTGACATCCTTAGAAAGCTCTTTGGTCTTGCCCATGTTGTAGAGGTTAGATTCTGACTGATTGAGTCTGTGGACAGGAGTCTTTTATAAAGGTGACTATAAAAAACAGTTGTCTGTAGGTAACGAGGTGATTAGGAGTCTAACTGGTCTGTAGGAGCCAGAAGTCTTAATGGTTGGTAGGGGGTCAAATACTTATTTCTCCCAGCAAAATGCAAATACATTTACAGTATATAATTCGTACAATGTGATTTTCTGGATTTTATTTTGAATATTCTATCTCTCAATGTTAAAATTAACCTTAAAATCATAGATTGTTCATGTCTTTGTCAGTGGGAAACTTACACAATCAGCAAGGGATCAAATCATTATTTCCTTCACTACGCGTATCACTATACCGGATCACAGTGTACATATCAACATACCACGCGGACCACGCGGGAACAACCACCTTACCGGACCACAAGGGAAATGTTGACTTACTGTACCACGTGGGAAGTACCACCATACCGGACAACACAATAAATACCACCATACAGGACCATGCAGTAGATACTGGACCACGTAGCAAATACCACCATACCGGGCCACATAGTAAATACCACCATATCAGACAACATGGTATATATCAACATACTGGACAAGGCAGTTAATTCCACCATACCAGACCAAGTGAAAGATATCACCATACTGGACCACGCGGTACATATCACCATACGGGACAACGCGATACATATCAATGTAACGAACAACACAATAAATACCACCATACCAGACCATTCAGTAAATACCACCATACCAGACCACATGGTACATATCAACATACCGGACAAAGCAGTAAATACCACTAGTGTTGAGCGATTGCGTTGGCTATCGAGATCGAGCGATAGTCTATAGTCGGCCGCTATCGATAAGGTTTTTCGATAGTGAGCATCGATTATGAGCGATTACCATTAAAGTCTATGGGAGAGCAACAACACCTTCATTCTTACACCCAAACAAGGCTGGAGAAGCTAAAATTAACCCCCACAACAGTCAAATGGATACGGCTACATTTAGGCAAACCTTGGGGTTATAAAAGCCACAGAAAAAAGTACGACCTTTCCCACTACCCCGGTTTGTACCCCAATGCCCCTTAAACCTGCATCACCCCCAAATTAAAATGCCAGAAGGAGTATTTTTTGAACATCATTTTACTTTAATGGGCATTTTAATATCCCTGTCCCGGAACGCGCTGACCTAAAAAAACCCGAATGACCCCAAAATTAAAAAAGTGCCGCAAAAAGGGGTCTTTCAACCACCATTTTAGTTGAAGGCACTAACTATATCTTCCCCACCCCAGACTGACCATTTAAACCCTTTGACCCACAGTTTAAAAAGTGCCAAAAAAAGGAGTCTTTCAACCACCATTTTTTTTCATGGGCTTTTTCTATATGTCCTGGGGCCCCAGGAGCCCCAAATGCATGCCCCCACTTTAAAAAGTGCCGGAAAAAAGGGGCTTTAACCCCCATTTTTGTTAACTGGACATTGTTTACCCGTCCGGGCCACAGTGACCAGGGGCCCAAGTTACAAATGGGCGGTGAGAGCCCATGGCGTCCCTTTATTACACGCAGGTTTAAATGCCCCGATGAGCAGCAAAAAGAAAACTGTCATGTGAAGCAGAGTGCGGACGGGAAATTTTAAACTCCAGCCTTCCCCTGCCACAGTCCAAAACCTGGGTACGCTTTCCCTTTTCCTGGGGGTTTTTGGCCAATTGAGCTTCACTTGGAAATACTGGGGGGTTAACGTCCCCGTTCCACCCGGGGCCCTTTTTTTGGGATTCTTTTTTTCATTTTACTAAGTGCTGGAGGAAATGGTCTCTGTACTTTGTTCTTTCCGTGCTCCATATCCAGTCCTCTGAATAAATACATCTGGGCAAGTTTTCTGTACTCCCTTACAATTAGAGGGTTTTTTTAACACTATTTTGTACATGCAAGTTTTTAGTATTTAATTTAGAAAAACATTTTTAAAATTTGGGGGAAACCCCCACCATTCTTTTTTCTTTTTTTTCATTGTATTTTTTTGGGTTGTTCATACGGATTGATAGCTATGTTAAAGACTTGCAAAAACAAGTATTTTGCAATTTGTCCATTAACGTGTTCCCTTTTCCTGTTTCTGCAGCACCCTCACCCTTGACCCCTCTTGAAATTGTGGGGGAAACAAATGTCTGTTAGAAACATTTTTAAAAAAATAGGGACCGTAGTTAGCTGCTTCCCAGCAAAATGGCCCCCCAAAAATTTAAAAGACAACTTTTTGCTGGGTGCAGGTTGCATTAACCACTGAAGGACAATTGCGCGTGTTCGTTATGAGATTCACAGGGGCCCCGACCCACGTACAGGCCTGACGGGGCTGCAACGAGATCCGCTGGCAAGGTGTTGGCCGCAGGGAAGGAGCACCCTTCTCTCTTCCCCCCTCCGTCTACCCCCCTTTGCTCGCTTACCACCTGCATTTTCCCCCAGTTAGAAAAATAAAATTTTAGAAGGTATGGAAAAGTTTTGGGAAAACTTTTTAAAAGAGGCAAATCACAGTATTTTAAATCCCTCAACAAAAAAAAATTGCTGATTCAAATTTAACTGCAAGGGGTCATCAAAAAACTGGACGGGCAAAAGTCCAAAAAAAACACGTATCTATCATGTTTTTGTATAATAAACGGTTTTTTTTGCACCTTTCAATTCACCTGTGGTGAAATAGAAATTTCGTTTTAAGATTTTCGTAGATCGCTCAATGAAAAAATGTGGGGGGGCAAAAATAAAAAAAAAAACTAACTTATGTTTTGGTATAATAAACGTATTTTTTTTTCCCTTTTAAACCCTGTGGTGAATATAGAATTGCTGTTTTAAGATTTACGTGGATGCTGCGTCAATGAACAAATGCTGGGGTGCGCAAAAGTCAAAAAACACTTTAACTGTGATGTTTTGGGTACGATACACATATTTTTGGCACAAACAACCTGTGCTGATAAAAGATTGCTGTATTGTATTTTAACTGAAAGGGGGATATACAACAGTCACAGGTGTAATGGGTAAAATTTAAAATGAACACCTATCTGAAATGTATACTGATAATAAAAGTGGAGTTTTGCAGCTTTAAAAAAGAGACCTGCAGTTTTCTAGAAATGATGTGTATATCCAATATAAGTTCAGCTGCCCAATATCCAGGGAAAAATTTCAATAGCAAACTGTTAATAATAAAAAATATTGCAGTGCAATGTCTACACTAAGTCTTGGTGAACTTTATCCATCGTTCTTATAGATAAGCTTGTCTGTGTTCGCCCGGGGCCCCCCCCCCCCCCGCTCCCACCGCCGTGAATTTACAGTGGTAGATGCTGCTTTAAAATTCTCTAGCTAACTACATAAAATCTTCAAATCTCTAATCTAACTAAATTGGAAGGATCACAGCAAATAGTAGAGGTTTCTCTGGGGCAGAAATAGACTAATTTCGCTGAGCTGTTTGGCCCACAGGGAGAGCGCAGTCCTATCCCTATGAAGAGCTGAGAGAACACTGAGGCTGAAACAGGAAACGCTGTTCTATGTAAAACGAGGTCATGTGATTTTTCCAGCCAATCGCAACCATACACATCCCAGTCATGACGTCGCACACACATCTCACCCTGCTCTATTCTGTAATCTGATTTGCTGGCCGCCAAAATTACAGGAAGCGCCGAAAAAGGCGCGATCTTAATAGATGATGCTCAGATTTTAACCTTAATTATCGCATGATCTGGAAATTTCGATCACCATAAAAACCATGCCGATTTCAACTTTGTCGATAAAAATCGCTCAACACTAAATACCACCATACCAGACCACGTGAAAAATATCACCATACCGGATCACGTGGTACATATCATTATGCCAGAACATACGGTAAATACTATCATATGAGACCATGGATACATATCACCACAGTGGACCATGAGGTACATATCACCATACGGGACAATGCAACACATATCAATATAGAACATTGGAAATACCACAAAACCGGACAATGAAGTAAATACAAGTATACCAGACCACACGGTACACATCAACGTATCGGACAATGTGGTACATATCAACATACCAGACCACGTGGGAAATACCACCATACCGCAGTATCCTGTACACATCATCATACGGGACCACACGGTGCATATCAACATACTGGGCCACACTAGTAATACCACCATACCCGACCATGCAATAAACACCACCATACCGCACCCTGCTGGAAATACCATCATACGGGCCAACGCATACATATCAACAAACCAGACCTCACGGAAAATACCACCATACCGGACTACGCTGTATATATCACCATATGAGACCACGCGGTGAATTTCAACATACTGGACCACATGGGAAATATCACCATACCGGACCTTGCGGTAAACACCACCATACCAAACCAATTGGGAAACGCCACAATACCAAACCACATGCTACAGATCAACATACTGGAAATACCACCTTACCAGACCACATGCTACATATCACCATAACGGACCACATGCTACATATCACCATAATGGACCATGAGGTACATACAACCATACTAGCTCACCCGGTACATATTAACATACTGGAAAATTTGGTAAATACCAGCATACAGGACCACGGTGTACATATCAACATACCGGACCACGCGGTACATATAAACATCTCAGACCATGCGGGAAATACCACCATTAGAGATGGGCGAATCGATTCTAATGAAGTGGAATTCGTTTAGAATTTCAGGAAAACTTCGGTTCTGAACGAAGTGGAAGTTTGGGGTAATTCGCGGGAACGAAGTGTGCTTTTGATTGATAAAATGGCTGTGAGCACATGGCGTTACAAGGGGCAAAGCACTCTGGGAGGAAGAAGGGCATAGCCTGCATGACATGTGCTGAGATGAAGCCAATCAGAGACCGGCGGGATTCTGTGACGTCACCGCAATATATAAGTCCGGGCGCGACGCTGGAAGCTCATACCGCTCTCACTGTGCTGTGTAGGGAAGGTGCTGCTGCGGCTGCTTATGATATCTCTTACTAAAGAACTGATTTTTATACAGCGATTTTTGGGGGGTGTCTCATCTTGTCTCAGAGACTGCTTCTCTTACGTTCTAATTCTGATTTTGTGGGGTATCGGAACTGAAGTCCAGTGTGCGTCCACTGCAGCTGCATATACATTTTAATGCTATCTGCTCACAGCACATTGAATATCCAAGGGTGATCTAAGTCTGTTCCTGTTGTATTCATTTAAAGGGGATTTGCCAGGATGAAAGTTTCTTACCTTTCTCCTTAGCACAGGGAGAATGTCAACAAATCACGCTGAGTCATGAAGGCTGCAGGGCTGAGAGGGAGGGGGTGAATAAGGAGTGAGGAAGAAGGGAGCGTCTCAAAACGTAAGTGAAATAATAAACAGCACAACAGTGGATTCTCAATACAGCAAGACACAGCCTCAGACTGCACTTTCTACTCGGTGCCTTAAAAGCTCATTCGTTTTGAATGTCATCAGATAAGAAGTGTTTCATGCAAGCGCGGCCTGTCAGCTCCTGGGTCGTGTCTAGTGGAAGCTTTGAGGTAACTAAGGGGGATTGAGAAATGCTGTAGTTCTCAGAGTCTTCACTTTTTTTTAATGACATACATTTAAAAAAGTGATTAAATACCCATTTTGGAGGATTCCACGTCAACATTACATGGTGGCAAAACCCCTTTAAAGAAACAGAGCTTTTACAATCCAAATACCACTTCATTTTTGGTTGATCATTTCTTTTGCGCAATTTACATCCAGGGTTTAATTAAGCGTTGTTCTGCTGTTGTGGTCACTAAAAGAAACGTTCTTTTTCACCGCCAAAAAATATATTTTTCCTGTAGCATAATTCATAACCGAAGGTTAATTACAAGTTTTTCTCTTGTTGTGTACCGTAAAATACATGCCGTTGTAACACGCTACAAAACTGGTAGTTTTTGTTTGCTCAATTCTTTTGCGCAATTTACATCCAGGGGTTAATTAAGCGTTGTTCTGCTGTTGTGGTCACTAAAAGAAACCTTCTTTTTCACCGCCAAAGAAGCAATTTTGCCTGTAGCATAATTCAGATCCGAAGGTTAATTAAGCCTGTTTGTGCTTTTACATTTAGTAACATGCATAGTGTTTTTAAACGACACATACAAGTCAATTTTTCCTGCCCATTTGTGGAGCGCAATTTATATCCAAGAGTTACCCAAGCTTCTTAGTGGGTTCATTTGGAGTCAAATACAGGGTATGTATTTATCATATACAGATATCTTCATCAAACAGTGTCTGTACATTTTAGAACAAACAGTATGTCAGACAGAGAGGTGGCAGGCTCTTCACCTGCGAGTGGCAGTGGCACAAACATTCCTGGAGCAGGCCCAGGTCGCAGCACAGCAAGGGGACGTTGCAGCAGGGGTCACTCAGTGAGGCCACAACTGCCGCTGTCATCGAGCGGCAGTGTGTTGTTCAGCAACCCAAGGGTTCTTGATTGGTTGACTAGGTCATCCACTTCCTCCCAGATGACATCTGACAACCCCAGCCAAGAGTCGGTGGGAACGTCAGACACAACCCTTAGTAGGCATGGCCCGGGAGCGGGTCAGCGGCCCTCACCTGACCTCAACCCGTCTCTGTCCCATCCGGTTCCCTCAGCCAGAGATCTACTATGTGGTCTGGGCTCAGCGCCACTATATAGCGAGGATGAACAATTTGAGGAGGGCAGTCAGCAGCTACTTGGCAGCGAATAGTGTTGAGCGATTATTATCGACAAAGTTGAAATCGGCACGGTATTTACGTTGATCAGATTTTTTAGATCACGCGATAATTTAGGTTAAAATCTGTGCATCATCTTGTGAGGGTAAAGAGGTTTGAATCAATATTGTGTTGTATGTATAACTATGAAATCCCAAGCTTTTCTCCTTATAAGGCATTTCAGCTTGAGCAGAATCCATTTTGTGGGGAATGATGCAGCAATTATGAAGAAGCTAAGATGGCTGCGGCTCAGGATGTGACCACTTGTTATCTGTTTCCTCAAGATGTGACCTCCGGCTATTGTCTCCCTTTCCTGAAGTTTCGTTTTACTGGAAATTGACTGAGTTTTGGCTGATGCAATCCCAGAGAGACTTTGTACCCAGAGACAACGTGGACCAATGAAAATTTATTCAGAAGCTGCCTAAATATGGACATACGTCCGTTCCTCTCTCCTCTACTGCGTCTGCGCTTGCTTGATTACAGATCATACAAATATGTGTGTAAGGCATTGTCTTGTCAGAATTGCTTGGAACATGAATGAGATTTGATCCAGAACTCTTGTGTCTGACTCAGTTTCTATCGGCCGATACATGTTCCCCTGATCGTGATTTGGAATACCGGGACAAATGGGTGACCCCCAATGTTGGTAAACGACCCCCAACAATCTATTAATATCGCACCATTTTCGGCGCTTCCTGTCATTTTGGCGGCCAGCAAATCAGATTACAGAATAGAGCAGGGTGAGATGTGTGTGCGACGGCATGACTAGGATATGTATGGTTGCGATTGGCTGGAAAAAATCACATGACCTCGTTTTACATAAAAAACCCCCCCCCTTTTCCTTTTTCATGATAAATTGTCTTTTTTCCACTTTCCCCATAGCAGTGGGGACTTTGCCTCGGGCCTCTGCCCAAAAACAGTTTTAAAGAAAAAACAGCCTCAGGGGAAATTATTTATTTTTTCCAGAACAGTTTCTATTTTTAAGTTGTTTTAAACCTCAAAAACTTAACCCGGGTTTTGGGAAGTTTTTTAGGAAATTTTAGGCAGAAAAATTTTTAAAGGAGCTTTCTACCGCGGGAAAAATTAAGGGGGGGGTTAGGGGGGGGTGGGGGGGGAACGCGGGCAAAAAACAGACAACCTTTTTTAAAGGGTTTATGGTTTATTGTTAAAACCAAAACTTTTTTTTGGGGGGAATTGCATTCCCTTATTTGGGGGTTTTTTTTAAAAAAAAGATTTTTTCTTTTTTAACTCCCAGGCCCTTTTGTTGGGTTTAAAAAAAATTTCCATTTTTTATTATCAGTTTAAGCGGGGTTAAGGTTTCTTTTTTTTTTTGGGCCCTTTTTTCCAGCTTTTTTTAAATGGGGAGCCACCTTGCATTTAAAAATTTGGGAAAACCCCAGACAACCCCTTTGTTAGTCACCAAGGTAACGTAGGTCCCAAAAAAAATTATTTTTTTATTTTTTCCTTTTTACTTTTTCGCCCAGGGGGGTTTTTTTTCCATTTTTGGGGTCAGAAAAAAGGCCCTTGTTGTTTAGGGGGTTACTTTGCGGGTTTAAAATTTTGGAATTTCCCAGAAATTTTTTTGTGGGTCCCCCCACAAGAATTGTTTGGGGTCCCAAAAAAAAAATTTACCTTTTTTTTTTTTAAATTCCCTAAAAATTTAAAAGGGATACTTTGTTTTTTTTTCCTTTGGCGCAGGCCGGGCCTTTTTTTTGATAGGGCCCCCCTTTTGCATTTAAAATTTTTTAAAACCAGCAATTTTTGTGGGCCCCCCAAAAAAAGGTGTACTGATAGGTTCCCAAAAAATTTACTTTTTTTAAAGGGATCCCTTTTTCAAAAGGTGTTTTTTTATCATTTTTTGGCCCACCCAAAAAGTTTTGGTTGTTGAGCTACTTTGAAATTTAAATTTAAATTTAAAAGAAATTTTTTTTTTATTTTCACCACAGGGGGGAATTGATGGGGTCCCAAAAAAAAAATCCCTTTTAAATTATCCCTTTTTTAACTTTTTTATTTCGGTTTTTTTTTTTTTTTTGGGCGCGGGGCCGGGGTTTTGTTGAAAAGGGGCCACCTTGCCTATTTAAAAATTTAACCCGGGAAAACTTTGTAGCCCCCAAAAAAAGCTGTACTAAAGGGTCCCAAAAAAAATACCTTTTTTTTTTCCTTTAAACATTTTCGGGGGCGGGTTTTTTTTTTTTCACTTTTTGGAGCCCAAAAGATTTTTTGTTAAAAAGCTACTTTGCAGGTTTAAAATTTAAAATACGGGGAAAATTTTTATCACCCCGGGTTTTGAATTGTTTTGGTCCAAAAAAAAATACCCTTTTTAATCCCTATAAAATTTAAGATACGTGTTTTTTTAAACTTGGGGCCAGGCCGCTTTGGGGGATGAGCCCCCCCCTTTCATTTTAAATTTTTGAATAAAAGGCAACTTTGTAGTCACCCCACGGGTTTTTAAAATAGGTGCCAAAAAAACCTTTTTTTTTTTACCCGTAACATTTCAACAGGGGGTTTTTTTAAATTTTTGGTCATTTTAAAAGTTTTGGGTTGATAGGGGAAAACTTTGCATTTAAAATTTAAATTTTACGGCTTTTTTTTAAGGTCACCCCGGGTTTTAATGGGGGAAAAAAAAAATTTTCCCTTTTTTAAAACCCCGTTTTTTAAACTTTTTCAAACGGGTTTTTTTTTTTTTCATTTTTTTGGTTTTAAAGTAAAAGCTTTTTTGGAAAAGGTTTACTTTTTGTTTTTAAAAATTTGAATAAAAGGAAATTTTGTATTTCCCCCCAAAGGGGGAATTGATGGGAAAAAAAAATTCCCGGTTTTATTAAATCCATATCTTTTTTCAGACAGGGGTTTTTTTCCCCACTTTTGGTCTTTTCAAGTTTTGTTGATAGACCCTACTTTTGAAGTTTAAATTTTTAAAAATACGGGGAAATTTTTTAGCCCACCCCCCTTTTGGAATTTTGGGAGGGGTTGCCAAAAAAAAACCTTTTTTTTTTTTCCCTTTTACATTTCAGTTTACGGTTTTTTTTTTTTCACTTTTGCGCATCCCAGCTTTGTTGATAAGCCACCTTCAGTTAAATTTGAACCCCAGCAACTTGTAGTCACCAAGGTTATGTAGGTCCCAAAAAATACCTTTTATTATCCGTATACATTTCAACAGTGTTTTTTTCCATTTTGGTCAGTCAAGCTTTGTTTGATAAGGTACATTGCACTTAAATTTAACCCAGCAATTTTGTATCACCACAGGTTATTGATAGGTGCCAAAATCCCTTTTATTATCCGTATACATTTGAAGGTGTTTTTTTTCACTTTGGCGCAGGCCAAAACTTTTTCATAAGCCACCTTGCAGTAATTTAAAACCCAGCAATTTGTAGTCACCACAGTTTTTGATGGGTGCCAAAAATACCTTTTATTACCGATACATTTCACTAGGTGTTTTTTCACTTTTGGTCAGTCAAGCTTTTTGATAGAGGTCCTTGAACTTAAATTTGAATCCACAATTTTTTTGTTTTGGGGGATTTGAGAAAGCTGTGTTTGCCGTCTTTTAATAAAGACTTTAAAATTTCAAACCTTCTCAAATTTTTTTTTTTTCGAACAGGGAGCAAAATTTCGGGTGGTAAGCAGCAAAAAAGGGGGTAGGACATGGAGGTAGAGTACAGAGAAGGTGCCCCTTCCAGTGCTGGACAACACCATGCCAGGGGACATCAGTTGCAGGACCCCAGGCCTGCACACGGGGCAGGGCCCTTTTAATTCAGAAAAAAAAACAGCGCCCATTGTTTTTTCATGGTTAATGCAACCTGCACCCAGCAGTCTTCCTCCTCGCCCCCCAGTCAGGGCCAAAATTTTTCATCACAGCATCCGTCCAACATGAAGCAAAGGCACCCCAAATGAAAACCGTGTACCCCCCACGGGAAAACCCTTTTTCTGAAGACCTCTTTTGATGACAAAATGGGGTTTGGGGGTCAAAAAAATTTTTAAAAGATCAAAGGCCAAAGAGGAGATTTTGTCTGCCTGAGCCCAGTTACTATCCCATCAGAGGGGAAAAGGGAAACCCGGTCAATCAAAAAAAACCCCCGGGCGGTCGGAAAAGCTGCATCCTCTTGCTTGACCCCGCAGCCCCGGGATGCAGAATGTCGGGACGACCAAGTCCCTGTTTGATGATGATGGAAACGACTTGCGGACCCCAATGTGGTCTTTTCAGCAAATTTGCTTCGGCGCTTCATCATGGACGAGGGGAAGAGAGGGGGAAATGCAATGGGGTCCCCCGCCTCAAAAAGGGAGAGGGGGGTTGCAAAGTCCCTGATATGATTCCGCCAGCCACGGTCAGCGGAAAACCCCGCTCCTGGGCTTATCCCGTAAAAAAAGGTCCAGGCCCTCTAAAGCCGGGGCCTTCTTTGACAAGCCCGTTTCACCCAGCGATGTCAATTGCCGCCTTTCCCATAACGCAGAAGTAGGGGCAAAAATCTTAGGTGTTTAACCACCACCAACAGTCTAGTCCTGCAGCGAATGCTGATTTAAATTTGGGGGGCAACACTTGGGCCAAAAAAAGGGCCCAACCGACGCCGGGCCTCCAACCACTGTCACACCCTCTTCTCCGCCCCCTCCCCTCCGCCACACCAAGCTTTCCCAGCTCCCCATGTCTCTCAGATCAGATCAGGGATCAGCCTCCCCCCGCCCCACCTTTTCCCAATTAAAACCAGCACCACAGAACCCACCCAAAACCCCTTCTCCCCTCCCCCAGTTTGAGACCTGCCGCCGTACGGGCCCGTCACAGCCAGCCTTCTGTCTTCCCGGGTTTTGGGAGAGAAAAAACACTTTTAACCCAAACCCTCCCAAAGCCAAAAACCGAATTCGGCATTTCCAGGCTTTTGCCTTGGGAAAAGTTTTCTTTTTTTGTGGACCAATGGGGTTTGCCACGTCTGGCCCCTTTCCTCCCCCCAATACCAATCCGAGCAGGGTTTTTTTTTGCCCGAAAAGCCTCCCGCCCTGGCCAGCCCCCGTGTCATCTAAATTTAAGCGCGTTTTCCCGATCTGTGCCGGGAAAAGTCCTCTGACCACCCACACATGGACTAAAAGCACGGCCAAGGCCCCTATATCTCTGTGACAACTCATTGGGGGAGCTGGGTATGTCTCTGGGGGTGCGGGGCTTCAGGCTCGGCGCACCCTCTTTAAAACCAAAAAGATGGGGCAGGGCTCTTTTCCCCCCAAGGTCCTTTGGCATCACTCCCGGAAAACCAGGGCCGGTTTTAAATTTGTCTTGGAGACCTCCCAAAACCAGGGCAGGGTGTGGACGGCTCTCCGCAACGAACCGAGCATGGCTGGGTGACAAAACCTTGTGCCCGGAAGGTGGGGTTTCGATAACGGGGCAAATTGCTGCCGCCCTTTAAAATTGTAGGCTGGAGCAAAATCCCTTGGCCTGGCACTTCATAACCTTGTCTCCAAAATTTTTAAGAGCTACCCGGGGCTGGACTGCCTGCTGAGGGAAGGCCCCCAGGGCTGAGTTCGCAATTCCCGGGGTTCGCACCCTGTTTTCCCGGTGATGGTTGCCGTCACTCGGCCCCCCGCAACCCTCATTGTTTTACAAACAAAAACGCTGGAATTTCCACCCTCCCCAGCCCAGGAAATTTTGGGAGCAGCGCAACCATTAGCGTACGAAGTGACACATGGCCTGACAAGCAGCGGGCGGAAAACCCCGGGGGGTTTGAGCCCCAAATGGAGGCAGGGGGAAAGAGCTCTTCACCATCCTTGCCAGTTTGAAGAACCACCAAAAAGGGCTGGGACAATGCCCTTTTTAGCATAGCATTGTGGTGATCTTGTTCGGAAAATCGTTGGGCACTTGGGGAAAAACAGGGCCCCCAGGCGGAAGAGGAGACGGACAAGATGTAGACACACCTTTTTTCTCCGTCGAATCCACAAGGCCCCCAGTTTTCAATTTTATGGTCTTCATTAGGCAGTGGTTCGGGGGCCCCGGGCTAGTGCAGGCGGCGATCAGTTCCAGGGTGCATCATCTCAGAAAAGTCAGGGGTGTGTTTAAGCTGGCCGGGGAAGCGGGGAGGAGAGAGGAGGTATTTCCCAGACCCGATTTACCCACGCCCC
>JAODAL010055978.1:0-23588 GCA_025379985.1 Phyllomedusa bahiana | reverse complement strand
CCCCAAACCCCCTCCACCAGGCGCACAGACCCTGCAGGGTGCTGTAATGTTGTCCTGTTTTAAATATGCAGAGATAGCTTGGTTTGATCTTCAACAAGTTGGGGTTTTAGTATGACAAGCCATGCTGCCGCCCGCTTTAGAATCGCATCACTAAAAAATTCCCTGGGCACTTAAGAGGGCAAAATGCCCAAAAAAATAAAGGGGGGAATGTAGCTGATAAAGTCTTGGTAGCGACAGCTGAAAAAAACAAGTGAGGTCGGTGGCAACATCATGACAGAGTGTGGAGGTGCGGGCGCCACAGCAGCATGAGGTCAGAGAGTGGCCAAAGATTTTCTGGAGAGGGCAAAACAGGAGTAGCCAAAGTGGCACAATGACACAGGGGGAGTTGACGGCATCAAAGCGAGCAGCATGGGGTCGACAGTGGCACAATGACATTTAGAGGGGGAAAAAAAAGGAGTAGGCCACAGGGGGCAAAATGACACAGTGTGTGGCCGGCAGCGCCAAAAAGCAGCAGATGAGGTCAGCAGGGCCAATGATATTGGGGGGGCCCAAAAACGGGAGAGGCCACAGGTGGGAAATGACACGTGTTAGGTGGCAGACCCCACAGCACAGATGAGGTAGACAGGGGCACAATGACCAGTGTGTAGGTACGGCAGCAGCCCGAGGTCAGCTGGGCACAAGACTTCTGGATGGGGCAAAAACGGAATAGGCCACAGAGGGGCCAATGCACGGTGTTGGTCATGGCGCAGCCACAGCAGCAGCATGGGTCAGCAGTGCACATCACATTCTGGAGGTGGCAAAAAAATGGAGTACCCACAGGGGGCCTGAAAAAGGAGTGGAGGTGACGGCGGCAGGGAAACAGAAGGGTCGAAAGGGGCACAATGACACAGGTGTGGGTCAGGCAGAGCCACAGCAGCAGCATGAGTAGACATGGCACAATGAAGAGTGTGGAGGTGGGTGGCAATACAGTCCCTTGTAAAGATGGTTGGTGGCAGATGGAGAAACTATCAGCAGATGTTTTGGCATCAGGCGGGTGGCGGCATAAGATAGTGGCTGAGGAAGGTAGTTTGAACCCAGACTCATTTCTCACAGTTTGGGTGAGGCGTCATGGCTGATGTAGTCTGATGCCTAAGGCATTGGTGTGTGGAAATCCTGGCCAATCCACGCCTGATTCATCTTGACAAAGGTTAGGGCCAGTCACATTTCCCGTGGACAAGCGGGTTCTCCTTGGGGTAACGATGGCCCCCGCCGCACTGAACACCCGCTCTGATGCCACACTACTGGCCGGGCAGGACAGCTTCTCCACTGCAAACTCGGCAAGTTGCGGCCACACATCCAGTTTGGCTGCCCAGTAGTCCAGCGGATCTTCTAACTGGGGTGGCAGAGTGCTGTCCAAGTAGGCCACCACCTGTTGGTTCAGGGTCTGCTCCAGGTCCTGCTGCTGTTGCTGCTGGCGACTGCCCTCCTCACTAGGCGGGTGAAGGAAGCTGCTCATCAGTGACTCCAGACTTAGGTTGCTGCTGATGGAGCTGGTACTGCTCCGACCCCCCCCACCTTCCCCCAGCAGCCGTGGCAGTAGTACGTGAGCGCTGAAGAACCCCCCGGTCAGACCTGTCAGAGGAGGGACGATGCCGCACATAGGCAGCGGCCAACTGACTACGGAGGATTTCCCTATAGCATTTGAGTTTGACCTCCGTCTCAATAGCTGGGAAACAGGCTCCCATTTTGGACCGGTAGCGAGGGTCCAATTTGGGTGGAGAGCCAGAAGTCATCCCTCTGCCGGAAAGCTGACTATTCGGCTGTCACTAGCCAGGCAAATCAGCATGCTGTGGGCCATCTGCACAAGTGACTCCGAGGGGCTCCCTGCCTCCATCTCCACTGTATACTGCCACGGTGCTTGCATGTCATCTGCCTCGTCTTCCTCATCTCCATCTACCTCCTCCAGCTGCTCCTGCTCCTCCTCTCTTGTCACCTGGGTAGAAAATCCACTCATTTCACCAGACAATGCTTCTGCTCCAATATCCTCCTCCTCCTCCCCCTCCTCCTCCATTTCAGTCCCCACCGGACTCATGTGGCCGCGAGATGTAGTCGCCACGTCTCCAGTCCCCTGCCCAGACAGATTTTTCAGCATCTGTTCCAGGACATGAAGCACTGGAATGACGTTATTCATCCCATAGTCCTGGCGACTGACAAATAACGTGGCCTCCTCTAATGGCCTCAACAAACGGCAGGTGTCACGCATGAGCTGCCACTGGCTGACATCAAAGTTACACAGGGGAGTACTCATGGATCATCAAAAAATCGTTAATGGCCTTTCTCTGTTCATACAGCCGGTCCAACATGTGCAGGCTGGAATTCCAACGGGTGGAAACATTGCATATCAGAGTGTGTTGGGGGAGGCCGTTGTGCCGCTGCAACTCGAGGAGGGTGTTCCTGGCTTTTTAGGAATGCATAAAGTGCATGCACAGTTTCCTGGCCTTTTTCAGAAACTTCAGAAGATCGGTGGAAGACTTCAGGAACCTTTTCACATCCAGATTGAACACGTGCGCCATGCAGGGCGCATGGACCATCCCTCCTCGGTGCAGCGCGGACACCATGTTCCTCCCATTGTCCGTCACCATGGTTCCGATTTGCAGTTGGCATGGAGAAAGCCACACATCGATTTCTTGCTGCATGACGCGGAGCAGTTCCTTCCCTGTGTGACTTTGTTCGCTGAGGCAAACCAGGTGTAGAACTGCGTGACACCGCTGTACCCAACACATGTGGTATGATGGAGCAGTACTTGTGGAGGCTGAGATGGTGGTGGTGGAGGAGGAGGCGGACATTGGCGCAGGAGCCGCAGTTTGACAACGTGGAGGAGAAAGCGGCGTCTCCTGTCCAAGTTGTTGGTGTGCCTGGGCAGGAAGCACATTCACCCAGTGGGCCGTAATGGACATGTACTGGCCCTGACCGTAGTTACAGCTCCAGACGTCGGGGCTGCCGTGCACTTTGGAAAAACCGATAAGCTCAACGACTGGCCCACCTTCTGTTCTACATATTTATGAAGTGCTGATACTGCCTTTTTGGAAAATAAATTACGGCTTGGAACTCTCCATCTCGGCTCGGCACAAGCCATTAGTTATCTGAACGGTGCAGAGTCCACCATTTGGAAAGGGAGGGACTGCAGTACCAACAACTTGGACAGGAGCACGGTCAGCTGCTGCAACTTAGGATGGTTGGACGCATACTGTTGTCTCTTTGCAATCGCCTCGCTGAACGACTGCTGGCGCCATGAGTAGCGAGGAGCAGGAGCATCTGGACCGGGAGATGATGTCAAAGAGAAACAGCTCCCTTCTGCAGAGGTGGTGGAGCCTTGACTGGCTGCAATGGCATGCGTGCCACTGGGCGCTGCTGCTGTTGCTGCGGCGGCAGGATGGACCACCACATCTGAGCCATGTTTCTCCCAGGCCACCGGATGGTGACGCTGCATGTGTTGACGCAGGGCCATGGTGCCAACGTTAGCTCTCTGGCCACGCTTCATTTTCTGCCCACAGATTCTACATATACCCATATTCGGCTCCTCCGGTGTCTTAGCAAAGAACTGCCACACCGCCGAGTATCGGATTTTACCGCCAACGCTCCGCACTCAGTGACTACTACTGCCGCTGCCTCGCTTAGCTCCTGTGCCGCTACTTTCTTGGACCTGCGAAGCGGGTTTTTTACCCCATGGCTGCTTGACTCCCGACCTCACACTGCTGCTACCCTGCTGACTCACGGCCAAACAACCCACTTGCTGGCTGCGCCGCTGCCTGACGCGCAAGCTGACGCCCTCTTCTCCTGACGATGATGAAGCCCTTGCCTCACCCGGCTTCCAGGTGTGGTCGGCTACATCATCATCTATTTGTGTTTCATCGTCACTGCTGTCCTCATCACCTGTCTTGGTATGCAGAGGCTGACCCCTCACAACATGACCTCCCATGCCACTCTCCACATCTATACTTTGCCGCCTACTGCAAGAAGCAGGGGATATTAGCCCCATTTCTTCGCTGCCAAGTAGCTGCTGACTGCCCTCCTCAACTTGTTCATCCTCGCTATATAGTGGCGCTGAGCCCAGACCACATAGTAGATCTCGGGATGAGGGAACCGGATGGGACAGAGGTGGGTTGAGGACAGGTGAGGGCCGCTGATACACTCCCGGGCCATGCCAACTAAGGGTTGTGTCTGACGTTCCCACCAACTCTTGGCTGGGGTTTTCAGATATCATCTGGGAGGAAGTGTATGACCTAGTCAACCAATCAAGAACCCTTGGGTTGCTAGTCAGCACACAGCCGCTAGATGACAGCGGCAGTTGTGGCCTCACTGAGTGACGCCTGCTGCGACATCCCCTTGCTGTGCTGCGACCTGGGCCTGGAATGTTTGTGCCTCTGCCACTCACAGGTGAAGAGCCTGCCACCTCTCTGTCTTACATACTGTTTTTTCTAAAATGTACAGACACTGTTTGATGAAGATATCTGTATATGATAAATACACACCCTGTATTTGACTCCAAATGAACCCACTAAGAAGCTTGGGTAACCCTTGGATAGAAATTGCGCTCCACAAATGGGCAGGAAAAATTGACTTGTATGTGCCGTTTAAAAACTCTGTGTATTTTACTGAATATAAGAGCACAAACAGGCTTAATTAACCTTCGGTTATGAATTATGCTACAGAATTTCTTCTGTGGCGGTGAAAAACAAAGTTTCTTTTACTGAGTACAACTGAAGAACAACGCTTTATTAACCCTGGATGTAAATTGCGAAAAACAAATTGAGCAACCAAAAACGACGAGCTTTGTAGCGTGTTACAATGGCGTGTTTTCTCCCGCTACACAACAAGAAAAATAAATTTGGTAATTAACCTTCGCTTGTGAATTTAGGCTACAGGAAAAATGTATTTTTTGGCGGGTGAAAAAGCGGTTTCTTTTCGTGACCACAACAGCAGAACAACGCTTAATTAACCCCTGGATGTAAATTGGCAAAAGAATTGAGCACCCAAAAAAATGAAGTGGTATTTGTATTGTAAAAACGCTGTTTCTTTAAATGAATACAACAGGAACAGGCTTAGGTCCCCCTTGGATATTCAATGTGCTTTTTGAGCAGATAGCATTAAAATGTACACTCACCGGCCCCCTTTATTAGGTACACCTGTCCAACTGCTCGTTAACACTTAATTTCTAATCAGCCAATAAACATGGCGGCAACTCAGTGCATTTAGGCATGTAGACCATGGTCAAGACAATCTCCTGCAGTTCAAAACGAGCATTAGTATGGGGAAGAAAGGTGAAATTTTAGTGCTTTTGAAACGTGGCATGGTTGTTGGTGCCCAGAAGGCTGGTCTGAGTATTTCAGAAACTGCTGATCTCCTGGGGTTTTCACGCACAACCATCTCTAGGGTTTACAGAGAATGGTCGAAAAGAAAAAACATCCAGTGAGCGGCAGTCCTTTTGGGCGGAAATGCCTTGTTGATGCCAGAGGTCAAGGAGAATGGGCAGACTGGTTCGAGCTGATAGAAGGCACAGTGACTCAAATAGCCCCCCGTTAAAAACCAAGGTAGGCGAAGAGCATCTCTGAACGCACAGTACGGCGAACTTTGAGACAGATGGGCTACGAAACAGAAGACCACACCGGGTGCACTCCTTTCAGCTAAAAACAGGAACTGAGGCTCCCAATTTGCCCAAGCTCATCGAAAATTGGACAGTAGAAGATTGGAAAAACGTTGCCTGGTCTGATGAGTCTTGATTTCCCCTCCGACATTGGCATGGTAGGGTCACCATTGGGCGTCAACAACATGAAAGCATGGATCCATCCTGCCTTGTATCAAGGGTTCGGCTGGTGGTGGGGGTGTCATGGGGGGGGGGAATATTTTCTTTATATTTACTATTTTCCCCATGGGCAACTTAAACTCTATCAGTTCTCATTATTAAACACAAAACGTAATTTTTATTATATCTAACTCAAACCTCTATACCACTATTAAAACCTGATTCTTCCTCATCTTTTTAACCCTTTTTGCTTCTAAAAGAGGGAAAACCCCTTTCATCATCAAGTCGTGGAACCCCCCCTATTAACAGGAGAGCCTTATATCTATAGAAAATACTAGCTTCAAAAGGGACCCCAAAGCCAATATTGGGCGGGTGTCCCAAAATCTCATAGACAAAAACCCCCAAATAAGGCCCCCCTTGTGAAAACCCCTGCAGCAGGTGACACTTGTAGAAGAGGTGAAAAATCACAATTTAAAACGTCATGCTGCCCTCCCCGACATTTTCGCCAGCTAACTGGCTTTACAAGGCTTAGAGGCCCTCCATTGGTTGACTCATTCCCTTTTATATCTGTTAGGAAAAACCCCCCTTTCGGTGCCCCCAAATTAGCCAATCAGAGAACCACATAAAGCCCATCCCCTTCCGCGCGCGCACACTCATAAATGTCCTGCTAAAGTTTCCATCATGCCTCATGAGAAGAACCTTCAGTAAAATTTCCCCACTCCATAACGGGCTTGCGCCCCATCTTACCGTATTGCCGTGCCAACCCACTGCACCAAAAAAACCCCTCAGCCCTGACTGTGAGGGGCTTCCTCTCACTTCTCTCTATTTTTGCAACTGGGGCCTCAACTGAATAAACTAAGCAGACGGGGTATCCATTACACAGCACACTGCCATCTTTGTAAATTTCCCATAACCCCTTCTCTTCAATATTAATATGCTTTTCTTTGGGGAATGGAACTCCATTACATAGACACTGTCATATTATCTTCCCATAAAGCTCTTCTCCTTGTATGAAATATGCATATTCCCCAAAAGGCTGCCGGCCCCCTTTAAAAACATGTTCCACTGCATTGTATAGTATTGTTCAAGTTTTAAATTTATAAATACTTCTCTTTCCCCTGTAATATTATACTTTAAAAAATACGTGGCTTAGGTAGCCCCCCCCTCCCCCCCACAGTCTGACCTCACAAATTCCCCATTTAAAATTTCTTTACGGCTCACGCCAGCCACTCAATCCACCACATCACAAAGGGAGCAGTAAGAACTCCCCTTTTCCTCAAAAGCCCCCACCATCTGCATCCGCCTGCACCCGACCCGCGCCGCAAGCAAAGGAACAACAAAACTCCACATACATGAATACCACATGAAAAGTCCCCCTTTCAAAAGCATACACATATCCCTAATTTGTTAAAAAGAAACGGGCCCCACGGATGAATATTGTCATCAAAAAGGACCCCGGGACAATGGGAAAAAAGTAGAGGCAAAAGGGGAAGGGGAGAGGGGAGGGGGGGGAAACGGCCGGGGGGAAAATGGAAGGAGGGGGAAAAAAAAAAAAAAACACATATATGAACCCGATGCTTTCCCTAGTCAATATTCAACGTGAATCCCCTTGACCTCTTAATCAAATATATTTTCTTCAAAAAATTAATATAGGAATCAGCAAAATAAATAAATGCCCAAAATGAAAACTTATTTTGGCCTTTAGGTTTCAAATCGCCTTTTTTTTCCCCCTTTTTCACAAATATGCCCAAAATTTTGCACTCTATTTCGCCATTTAAACCCAAAATTTGGTCTTTCAGGGGAGGTACCCCTTGTTTTTAAAAGTATCAGATGTTTTGAGATCCGCGACAAACTCTGTATGGTTTTTTTCCCAATAGAAACTTGGGGGAGGGACAATAGCCCCCTAAACCCCCCCTCTGGTTTTTCAATTGATGAATTGTCTTATCTCAAATTTCTCTTTCAAGGGATTTAACAAAATCTTTAGTTTTCCATATTTTAAAAAAAGACAGAATGGAACAGTTTCCCCAGGGATTGTATAAAGGAAGTGACTAGACCCCATGTGTCGGGGCCAAAAACCTTGATAAACCAGGGACTGGCGAAACATGCGGGAGGGGAGGCATGCTTTTAAATTTTTTGATTCTCACCTCTGTCTACAAAGGGCACCTGCTGAGACGTGTACAAGGGGGGGTTATTTTTTCTGTGTCTTGAGATTAGGGAGACTGCCCAAGTAGTTTGCCCCTTTGGGACCCCTTTCTGAAAACTAGTACTTTGCTAAGTATAAGGGTCTCCCGTTAATAGGTGGGGTTCCCCCAGACTTGATGAAGAAAGGGAGTTATTCCCCTTTTAAAGCAAAAGGGTTAAATGAGAGGATAGAGATCAGGTTTTTAAATAGTGTGTATAAGGGTTAAAGTTTTGATATAATAAAAGTTACTTTTAGTGTTTAATAGATAAGAACTGATGAGTTTAAGTTTCTATGGCAAAATAGTAAATATTTTGGGTCAAAGTCACTTTTGTTCTCTTGCGGATTCCCAATTTTTTTGGGTTATGGGAAAATTTTTTTGGCACTCTTTGGGCCCCCTTGGTACCAAAGAGCATCATTGCAACACCCTTTTGAATCTATGCCACGAAGAATTTAGGCAGTTCTAAGGCAAAAAGGGGGGCCAACCCCGACTAGCATGGTTTACCTAAAAAGTGGCCGGGGAGTGTATATGCAGCTGCATTGGACGTACGGCTTCAGACCCAAAACAAAATAAAACGTTAAGAGAAACAGTCTTGAGACAAGTGAGATCCCCCCAAAAATCGCTGTATAAAAATCAGTTCTTCAGTAAGAGCTATTACAAGTAGTCGCGGCAGCACCTTCCCTAATCAGTACATTGAGAGCGGTATGAGCTCCCAGCGTTGCGCCCGGACTTATATAGTGCGGTGATGTCACAGAATCCTGCCGGTCTCTGATTGGCTTCATCTCTGCACATGTCATGCAGGCTATGCCCTTCTTCCTCCAAGAGTGCTTTGCCCCATGTAACGCTATGTGCTCGCAGCCATTTTATCAATCAAAAGCACACTTCATTCACCCGAAGTCCCCCAAACTTCGACTTCGTTCAGAACCGAAGTTTTCCCGAAATTCTAAACTAATTCCACTTCGTTAGAATCAATTCGCCCATCTCTACACTGTTAGCAAATGTCCATCTAGGAAGAATTCTTATTTCAAATTTTAATTTCGATTTTAAATTTTTTTTGAGTTTCAAAAAGGTCATTTTTGCTGTTTTTTTGGGGTCCAGCTACTGCAGAACGTACTGCTAGCAAATGTCCTTCTAGGAAGAAATCTTATTTCAAATACTAATTTCGTCTTTCAAATTTTACTGTGTGTTAAAAAGGTCATTTTTGCTGGTTTGGTCATCATGCTACTGTAGAAGACATCGTTAGTAAATGTCCTATTGAAAAAAATGTTATTTCAAATCCAAATGCTCTCTAGCAAACTTCAGATGGGCCTGGACATGTACTGGCTTAAGTAGGGGGACATACCTTGCACTGCAGGATCTGAGTCCCTAGCAGCGTAGTGTGTTACTAAAGTTAGCCTTTGTTATGTTGGTCCCAGCTCTCTGCATTCTTTAGATCCCCCGTGTGGTTCTGATATTTTTGCTCACCGTTCTTGTGATCATTTTGACGCCATGGGGTGAGATCTTGTGTGGAGCCCCAGATCGAGGGAGATTATTAGTGGTCTTGTATGTCTTCCATTTTCTAATAATTGCTCCCACAGTTGATTTCTTAACACCAAACTGCTTGCCTATTGCAGATTCAGTCTTCCCAACCTGGAGGAGGGCTACAATTTTGTTTCTGGTGTTCTTCGACAGCTCTTTGGTCTTCACCATAGTGCAGTTTGGAATGTGACTGTTTGAGGTTGTGGCACATGGTAACTGGCAGGAGCCCCATCTCACTTTCTGCACCAGGGCCCAAGAACTTCAAGCTATACCTCTGCTTGCAAGCTTTGTACATGTGATATACGTGGAGGCCGTAAGAACAACCCAACGGGGAAGATGGAGGTTCAGCTGGCAGGGGCGTAGTTATAGATGGTGCAGCGGTAGTAGCTGCTACAGGGCCCTGCATCCTGAAGTGTCCGAAAAGCCCCCTTGTCACATAAGAAGACACCGGTATTGGAAATGATACACGGTAACTGGCAGGGGTTCTTTTGCAATGGTAAATAATAATTTGTGTCCTTCAAGAGGGATAGATTTCATTTATGATATAGTCCACTATTCAGGACTGCCACCCCCCCCCCCTCTTTATCTCCCAACCTTACTAAGAAATCAGAATTAGATTTTATACTCTTTATAACTGAAAATTCCTCTGTAGTGGTATTGTATTTTCTCTTTCTATTGGAAACACAGTTATTTAGATAATTTAATTAAATCATCTTCCATTCTATCCTGGAACATACCTAGCAACAATGGTCTCAAATATACAGACAAAAATCTGTATTTCTAACATAAATATTTGGATTACTCTGCACTGTATCTACACCATTTAGTGACTGTAAATTTTGTACCGCACACAGTTCCTGAAAAGAAAAATCATCATTAAAAATGGTAAATATATCATTATTTTTGTCAACAACAATATCCTGTTCCTCCAATGTGTTGTTATAATTATACAGGTCTTCATCAATGATGATGTATATACCGCTCTATAGCCCTTATAACAAAGCTATAGAACATGTCCACTTTTCACCACCACCAGGTAAAATTCCAGGACAGACAACCTCGGTTCTTTTCCAGAGATGAAGTATTTATTTTAGATTTCAGGCCCAAACGACAGCAATGATGACAGCTCTTTTCCCAGAAAGTGATGGATGAATGTACCCTTAATACCTCGATGTTGCCTCCATTCATCCATACATCCATCGATCTCTGCATTACTCACTCTTAACAATCGTTCAACATTTCTTATACAATTCCTCCCCATTGGGTAACATGAAAAGTTGCCTGATTGGCTGATGTAAAACTAATTAACAGAATCAGTTCAACTTTGTTTGATGAAAACAATCCTTCCCTTGAAATGCAAAGGAATAATACATCTTGTAAAATGCAAAGACTAGTAGTCTAGCATTATACAAAAGCCCCACTAGATTGTTAATAACAGCGATGTTTGCATTTCAGTTAGGAATGAATGTCCTACCTGTTGCACCCCCATGTACATATCCAAAACAGGACTATGTTACAATTGCACACAAAGGGCGACATGTATGAATCTCGCCACGTGGGAGCGCATGTTTCCGGCGAAATTTGCTCCTGATTTATCTCAGTGCCGAGGTGCGCTCATACATACCATTTAAAGTCCGCCACGCCTCGTCAGTGTGTGGGGCGCAGTGCAGGACCTAGGCGCAGTGCGGAACTGCGCCTAAGATTAGCCGCCCGACGTAGTGCGATTATACATGCGGTGTAAAGTCCGCCTCGCCAGTGTGTGGGGCGCAGTGCGGGGACTTAGGCGCAGTGCGTGGCTGCGCCTAATATTCGCCTTCTGAGGAGGTGCGATCATACTTACGGGGAAAAGTTCACCGCGCCTCGTCTGTGTGCGAGGCACAGTGCGGGACCTAGGTGCAGTGCGGGACTGCGCCTAACATGTATTCCGATTCGAGACAGGCTGGAAAACAGCGAGAAATCATTAAAAATGTCCGTGCGGCATGGAGTATGAATCAAAAAATCGCCTTTATAAAGGCGTAAAACATTCTCTGAAAAAGAGCTCAAACTTACTAAAAAAAATATAAATAAAATCACTTTCCAAAAATCAAGAACGGCGCAACATCGGGAATTTGGATATTGAAAATTGCCGGGAAATACAGTAATTCAAATTCTGTAAACTCTTCTCATTGTTCGGCAGAAACCAGCCAATCAGAAAAGGAGCGACAGAGACCCATTATAACCTATGGAGAAATATTGACCAATCAAAATCAAAGGCGGGACTTTCAAGATACAGTAAATATGCAGAAAATAGCTGATTGGTTGAGCTAGCGGGAGCTTGGCTATCCAAGCCAATCAGAGCGCGAGCTACTTGTCCCATTGTAGTCTATGGAGAGATGGAGGCAATGAAATCTCGGCTCTCAGCGCCGTGCGGCATGGAGTGTGATTAAAAAAATCATTTTTATTAGGTGTAAAACATTATCTGAAAAAGAGCTGAAACCTTCTGAAAACATAAATCAATCAAATCCCTAACAACGCGTTTTGTCGCCGTCCCCGGCCCTACAACAGGAATTGCGATATAGAGAATTGTCGGGAAATACAGTAATTCAAATTGTTTAAGCTCTTCTCATTGGTCAGCAGAAACCAACCAATCAGAATAGGAGCGACAGGGAACCATTATAAGCTATGGAGAAGTATGGACCAATCAAATGAAAAGGTGGACAGTTCAAAATACAGTAAAAAAGGCAGAAAAGAGCTGATTGGTTGAGCCCAGGCGGCAGATATGAATCCACCAATCAGATGTAGTGCGTCAATTTTGAATGGAGAAAGAAGGGCGCGATAGAAGGGCGCCCTTAAAGTTATTACTGTCTGTGGGAAATATTCTAGTACTGTGATTGGTTGGTGGGAAGAGGGGCTCGTCCTGCTTAGCCAATCAGCGGCTGAGCTACCTTCTCATAGAGTTCTATGGGGAAAAGAAATGCAGAGCGAGTTCTATTTGTGATTGGCTAAGTTAAAAGATGCGCAGTTATTAGGACCAATGGGAGAGCGAGCGACGCTCCTATGGATTTTCTAATGCAATCTGTAATAAAACTTTACGTGCCCGAAATAAAATAAGACTCCCAAAGTTGTGCCGATGTGTATATAAAATGAACAATAATATGGGAGTAACGAAAAAAAAAATATTAATTCAATAAATTCATTTTTATTTCTTTATTTTTGTTATCCAATGATCAATAGTATGGGTGTAACGAAAATAAAGAAATAAAAATGAATTTATTGAATTATTTTTTTTTTGTCACCCCCATATTATTTTTCATTTTATATACACATCGGCACAATTTCGTGAGTCTTATCATTTTATTTCGGGCACGTACAGTTTTATTCCAGACCAGAATCAACCGGGTTTGCCTGTCGGAGCTGGCGAGCGCTGCAATGCGCCGCACTTTGCCGACCCGCGATCAATATGCCTCGGAATTTTCGAGCGCGCCGCGTCCCCCCCCGACACGCCCACACCGCGCCCATTGCACACCCCTTCATGTGAGGCGCAGCCGAAAGTGGCGAACCCATCGCATCCCTGCGTCCGACAGTGATTTGGACCGGTGAGGCACAGGATACGCCAGAAAACAGGCGTAAATCCCGTTCATACATGTCGCCCAAAGTGTAGACATTGTAGACAAAAAGCCTGATCTCATTTAAAGATATGCAGATGAATGCACACAGCCTACCAAACTGTAAAAGTCTGTTTCAATGTTAGCTTCCATGGGATGTACAGAAATATATATAATATATATAAAATATATATATTCCTACACAAGGCACAGGATCAATAGCATTCGCATTTTGTGTTGAAAATTGTTTTCAAAGTAATTACTTTAGCCAGTTTATTGACATCCTGCAAGGTTTTGTACACATTATTACCATTTAGGTAAGTTAGTCCAAATTAGTCCATGTTTTGTAGTTCCTTTCTCTGTGGATTGATGGGAATGTGGGTTCAGGAAAAAAATGGGCTGTGACAGGGCTGAACATTTACAATGTCCTTATTATTGTCTTTACTCTGGGGGGTTTAGTTCAAATATTATCAGAAAAGTCTTTTCCAAAGTAAAAGCAAATCTTCCAAAGCAATTTGTCTTCTTTTTAAAGATTGTGCAAAAATAAAATCAAGCTCATAGCCTCCAGGACTGGTAATATTGTTCTGTCCCTGGGGTGCAATCCCGAGCACACAGTCCCCTATAAGTTTACTCCAGGTTATTTTTGTTTATCTTCTCCAATCTCAGTATCAAGAGCGGTGACTTTGGCTTCACACATAGAAGGTTTTGGGAAGATGATTTTCTTGCAATGAGAGGTGTGGATCCAATTTGGCTTTGCTCTCAAATTTACAGAGGTGTGTGGTCAGGAGTAATTTGTAAGGCATTTCCAAAAGTGTAATAAGAATCTGCTGTATGTCCGGTAACATATCTGCAGGCTTCCTCTAAAGCTTTTAGTTCAATTTCTGGCGCAGAAACATGTGGTGGCAAGGTTTCAACTTTTACTTATTCTGAGGGTGTCACTATGGCATAACCAGTGTAAAACCTCCCATCAATGTCATACCTCAAGCCGTCCACAAACAGCTGGAAATCTGACTGAACCCGACTACCTCCTGGTCCATTAACTAAATTATCATGTTTTCAGTATTATCAAGGAGAAATTACTTAAAATTACCATTACCCACCACCCTCAAGAGGCAACAGAGTGGCTGGATTCAGAGTGGTACAACGCTGGATTGTTACATTGTGTGTCATAAGTAAAGCACACTGCAATCTCAAATGTCCAGTGGTAGATAAATGTTGCGGCTGTCATTGTGTGAGGATTGCAGACAGATCATGAGGTGCATAAATAGTTACAGGGTAATTCAGAACAATCTCTGTGCATTTATCAAGCATAGCTTATACTGCTACTATTGCGTGCACACAGGATGGTGCCCCTCTTGCAGCAGGATCCAGTCATGCTGGGAAATAAGCAACTCAGCGTTGCTGTCCTGCTCTGGTTGAATTAAAACAGAAACAGCATGTCCTGCTGTTTCCATAAAGTACAGTCTGAAAGGTTTGGTATAATCTGGGATGCCAAATGCAGGGGATGACAGTATTGTTAGTTTCAGTGTGTAAAAAAGAGTCTATTGCTGCATCTGTGAGAGCAAATGGAGAGGATTTGAGACAGTCCTATAAAGGTTGCATAAATGCTGATGCATTCCTTATCCATGATCTACAATAAAACATCAATTTTAAAAATGTTCAGAGAGAAAATACTAAATTAGGCAGACAAATGTTCTCTACTGCTTATCCTCTTTCAGAGGTCTCCCAGAAAAATCACGGCAGTACAACAAAACTGCAGTTTCCTTTTTGAAGCTTTCCACCCTTTGTTGTGTAGAAGTCAGGGACGAGAAACTAATGCTAATTTACACAGGTCAACAACAGAGGAGCAAGTCATCAATATATTGCAATAATATTATTTCGGGGAGAGCAATGTTCATTCTGCCAGGACTTGTGACATTGCAGCCATGTACAAAGGGTGAGTTCTGTGCACCTTGGGGCAATAGTACCCATGTATACCATGTAATGTGCAGAAGCAAGACTTGTCACACTTATTTCTTCCTATGAACTGCAGGATTTACTGATTTTTCTTATTTCTATTAAACAAACTTTACACAACAAATGCTTGTAAAATACTACAATCGTCTATTCCGGGCCTACAGCCCAAAGTCATAGTATGACTGGGATGAGAGTTTGTCTCTACGTCCACACGGATTCTCTTCCAGTTATATTGATGTTGCTTACCCTCCATTTACACTGTATATCAGTTACCTTTTATTGTTTTCTTCTGGGCCTTCTCACTGTATTTCTTGGAGTTTGGGTCTTGTTTCACAATCTCCATCTGTCTTGTCAGTTTCCTTCAGTATCCAACTGACACTAACTGCCTTTCTGCTTTTTCTGGAGCCCTTTTCATTGCAGCCTGCCCCTTTAATGTACCTGCACTATCTACTGGCTGGAACATGAACTGTCCCCACTCCACATCTACCCGTCTATACTTATCGGTTGCTGTCCTCACAACTAGTACCTGCCAGATATAATATTCATAATGGGCTGAGCGTGGCATACCCCATGCTAAGAGTGACATACCCCAGATAAATCATCCCCAACCTCTGCTTCACTAACACCTTTACTTATGGTTAATCCAAACCTTGAGTCTAAGGGGAGAATCCAGGAGGTGATGGAGGGACCCACCAGTAATCTTTATCAACTGACAGTGGGGGGGGCCTCTGGTCCACTGCGTTGTGGTCTACTCAGAAAAGCACAAGGTCTCAATAGATTTTGATGCACTCTCCTGATGGGTCTTAGTTATTCAGGTTAGATTGACGGACTACTTTGCATGGTTTAAATACCCATTTCCAGGGGCATAACTTTGGTTCAAATAGTGGGAGGGACGAATTTTCCCTTTCATTGCCTTCTCTCTATCTTCCTATCCCTCCCTCCCTCCTTCACTCTCCTTCCCTTTCACTTACTCTCCCTTCCCTTCTCTCCCCTCCTCTCCCTGCAGGGAAGCAGCCCTCTCTAACCCAGCTAGGAGGTTTGGGGAGCGCTGTGAGCTCCCACAGCAGGTCCGGGCAAAGTCCTTATGGCAAACACTTTTGGTGCAATCCGTAAGGTTATGAGTGGTGCGGCAGAGTGACCTTGTGCAGTTGCAGGACTCTGCCACTAGGTCGCATTCAGCAGGACAGCTGCTAAAGACGTGCCACTGGAAACCTGGGTTCGGTAGGGGAAGGAAACTTTTTGGTGTCAGTAACAATAGGTAGCTAGTATGGCTGCCTTGCAGCCAGGTATGGGTTTCCTTTCCCGGGACAATCATAGCGTTGGGTGGGAGGCTGTCCCCACGTTCCAGGCCAGGTTTTGGGCCAGTCCCTGGATGGCTATAAAATGCCTGGGCCTGCAGTGGTTAAGGGGGTGTGGTCTGCTACCTGCAAGTGGAGCAGCAGTGGAGCTAGTGAGGAAGGCTCTTACCCCCCAGGCTTGAGGCAAGCATGTGGCTACCTTCAGGAAGCCGGACCCAGCAGAGGTTGGTAAACGGGGTGGTGGTACTGGCAGTAGGCCAAGTCGACAGTTAGTGAGGGACTCATTTTATGTATAGCTAGTGGCCGGATGGCCGAGGATTTTGTTTGTTTTTTGGTTGTATCTGTACTGACTTTGTCTGAAGAGGAAATTAAAGCTGACTGAAGCCAGCCAGAAAGAGAAGCCTGGTGTCAGTGTGACATATATTGGAGTGCCAGCCCGCTTACCAAAAGCAGCGATCCCAGAGCTAAGCAACCCCGGGATGATCCAAGATGACGGTTGGACTAGTGTGAGTTGTCACAGTGGCTCTCTAATTGCTGAAGTTTAGAGCCGTACTGGGACTAAAAAGCAGCCCTGGCAATGAAACTGAACCAGCCCATCTATAATATTTCCCCCTCTTGATGGAAATAAAAAATGTGCAATGCAGCAAATTTTACTTTACCTCCCTCCCTATCCCCCATCACTACTACATTAAATTTGACATACACACAACAGAATGAGGAAAATAAAAGAACCCAATCTCACTGAATCCCTGGGAATCACTTATGTCACATACTGTACCCCAAAATTTATTTTATTGCATTCCACACACCAGAAATGACATCACTCACTGCACCCCAGAAATGAATTATATTACACATGGTAGCCACAGAAATTATATTACTAACTGCACCTTAGAAATGAATTGCACATTGTACTCAAGAAATAATATAATTCATTATGCGCCAAAATGTATTATATTACACACTGAACCCTAGAAATGAATTACATTACTCACTGTACTCCAGAGATTACATTACACATTGTACCCCAGAGATTTCATTACACTGTACCCCAGATATTACATTACACATTGTACCCCAGAGATTACTACATTACACACCTTACCATAGAGATTACTACATTACACACCATACACCAGATATTACTTTACTCACTGTGCCCTATAGATTATTAAATTACCCACTGTACCCCAGAGATTAGTTTTCACACCGTACCCCAGATATTACTGCATTATTCAAAGTACCCCAGAGATTACATTACACACTGTATAACAGTGATAATACTACACCATAGCCCAGAGATTATTATGTTACACACTGTACCCCAGAGACTACATTAGACATGGTACCCCAGAAATTGTGTGTGTATATATACATATATTGAACACAGACACACTACACACTTTTCGGCACTGACAGTGTCGTTTGCTTGTTGGAAATTCGGTACTTGCAAACGCAGAATTCCGACAAGCAAACAACCCAGACTGCCCGAGGCAGATTTCTCCCTCCTATCATTTAGTGCTGTTAGTGCATAAAACACCTCGAAGAATTATTTGTAGGCACTGACAGTAGAAGCCGAAAATACTCAAGTAAAATCAGTGTCATCTAAACAACGACACTGATTTTACATAGGGTTCTGAGGCAGATCCAGCACTGAATCTGTCCCAGAATCAGTATTCATATCTTCTGCATGAACGTACCCTTAGGTATGTTCACAAGGCGTATAGCAGGGCGCACTGTGCACTCGACTATATGCCAGGTGTTTTACAAGTACGTGCTGGCCAGTCCACACTTCTAAAATGCTGCGGGACCGGCCCCATTTACTTTAATTTTATCCTGCACATAAGTGCAGGGAAGACGTGACATGGCTAGACATGGCTAGGCACATCTCACATATACAGTACATACCCTACTCACATGCACACACAACGCATAGCACCCTTGTCCCATCCTTTCCTGTCTCCATTTAATCTGGTGCAGTTGGCATTCGGCAAGAGCTTCTCTTCTCTGATGAGGGATGAGCACAGGGGAAGTGGTATAAAGTGGTATGGAAAGATACAGCTGTGCTGGACTGTGAGCAGCGTTCTGATTGGTAAAGCAGCTCCTGCTGACTCCTGCTCTACAAATCAGTTCTGCTCTCACTCTGCACTGACATTTGAGGCTGCTACCTACTCTGTCCCCCCAAGATGCACAGAAATATAGGAGGCAAAGTGTTAACTTCTTCCTCCTCAGTGTTCTGCTCTCCCCACTTATCGTATTCTCATGCTTTCATATGGATTATTTTTTATTGAAGTGGCTAAAAAGTGGGCGGACCGTCCCCCACCCAGAAAAAAGTGGGGGGACCAGTCCACTCCATACCCCCCTAAAGTTACACCTATGCCCATTGCCACTGTTGATTTCCAGCTCTAGGCACTGTCATATCCCACAACATAAAACAAACCCCCACATACAGTGGCAGCTGCTTTAACTTGTGAATGATTGCCAGTTCCTTGGAGACCAAGCGTTGAACAATAAGATTGTAGATCCCTTGTATACGTCTTCTATGAATACATGTAAGGGGAATAGCAATGTGGTAGAATGTAAAATGTTATTTTACACCCAAAGGCTGCAATTCCTGCAATGGTTGTGAACATCTTGCACTACCTTTTGCATATAGGGATGATAATATCCATGTTGTATCTAGACAAATGTCTTCACTGGTCTGAAATGCCCTTTTCTCTCATGCACCTCCTGAACTATGCTTCTCATGCCATCTCCAGAATCAACATTTGCCACTTTTCTGGGATGGCCCATACTACCGCCAGGAGTTCCAGCTTGAATGAACTATTCTCTGGATTATTTTTGTTCTCCTTTAAGGAGAGACTGGCATAAACTATTAATGTTTCTCAACCATCCTGAGTCAATACAGCTCCCAGTCCCTTCCCTTTGTGCTCCCAGTCTGTAGCACAAAGGAAAGATTATAATTAGAGATGGGTGAATCGATTCTAATGAAGTGGAATTCGTTTAGAATTTCAGGAAAACTTTGATTCTGAACGAAGTCGAAGTTTGGGGTGATTCGCGGGAATGAAGCGTGTTTTTAATTAATAAAATGTCTGCGAGCACATGGGGGCGTTACATGGGGCAAAGAAGTCTGGGAGGAAGAAAGGAGTAGCCTAAATGACATGTGCAGAGATGAAGCCAATCAGAGACCGGCGGGATTCTGTGACGTCACTGCTGGCAGTTCACACTTCTCTCTCTGTGATGTGTTGTAGCTGCTGCGGCTCCAGTATTAGAGATCTCACACAAAAGAAAGACCTTTTAAACAGCGATTTTTTTTTAGGGGGGTCACAACTTTTCTCAGAGACTGCTTCTCTTATGTTCTAATTTTGATTTTGGGGGTATTGGAATTGAAGTCCAGTGTGCTTCCAATTCAGCTGCATATACATTTTAATGCTATCTGCTCAGTTCTGGAGCACATTGAATATCCAATGGTTATCTAAGCCTGTTGTTGCTGTTGTATTCAGTTAAAGAAACAGCGTTTTTACAATCCAAATACCAGTTAATTTTTGGCTGTTTGTGTCTTTTGCACAATTTATATCCAAGGGCTACTTAAACGTCTTTGTGCTATTGTAGTCAGTAAAAGAAAGGTTTTTTTATAAACACCAAAGAAGAAATTTTGCCTGCAGCATAAATCATATCCGAAGGTTAATTACGAGTTTTTCTGCTGTTGTGGTCAGTAAAAGAAACAGTGTTTTTCAACGCCAAAGAAGAAATTTTGCCTGTAGCATAATTCATATCCGAAGGTTAATTACGAGTTTTTCTGCTGTTGTGGTCAGTAAAATACACGTTGTTTTAACACGCTACATAGCTTGTAATTTTTGGCAGCTCATTTCTTTTGCCCAATTTAGAGCCAAGGGTTAATTAAGCGTTTTTCTGCTGTTGTAGTCTGTAAAAGAAACAGTGTTTTTCAACGCCAAAGAAGAAATTTTACCTGTAGCATAATTCATATCCGAAGGTTAATTAAGCCTCTTTGCGCTTTTCTATTCAGTAAAATACACAGAGTTTTTAAACGGCAACATACAAGTAAATTTTTCCTGCCCATTTGTGGAGCGCAATTTATATCCAAGGGTTACCCAAGCTTGTTAGTGGGTTCATTTGGAGTCAAATACAGGGTGTGTATTTATCATATACAGATATCTTCAGTAAACAGTCTGTACATTTTAGAACAAATGGTATGTGAGACAGAGAGGTGGCAGGCTCTTCACATGCGAGTGGCAGTGGCGCAAACATTACTAGAGCAGGCACAGGTCACAGCACAGTAAGGGGACGTCACAGCAGGGGTCACTCGGTGAGGCCAGAACTGCCGGTATCATATCTAGCGTCATGTGTTGACCAGCAACCCAAGGGTTCTTGATGATTGACTAGGTCTTTCCACTTCCCCCCAGATACATCTGACAGCCCCAGCCAAGATCGTTGGGAACATCAGACACAACCCTTAGTTGGCAGGGCCCGGGAGTAGGTCAGCGGCCCTCCCCCTGTCCTCAACCCGCCTCTTGTCCCATCCGGTTCCCTCAGCCAAGATCTACTATTGGTCTGGCTCAGCGCCACTATACAGCGAGGATGAAAAATTTTGAGGAGGACAGTCAGCAGCTACTTGCAGCGAAGAAATGGGCCAATATCCATGCTTCTTGCAGTAGGCGGCAAAGTATAGATGTGGAGGGGTGGCAGGGAGGTCATGTTGTGAGGCTCAGCCTCTGCATACCAAAACCGGTGAGGGGGAAACAGCAGTGAAGATCAAAAAATAATCGATGATGATGTAGCGGACCACACTTGGGAGCTGGGTGAAGCAAGGGCTTCATCATCGTCAGGAGAAGAGTGCGTCAGCTTGCGCCTCATGCAGCGGCGCAGCCAGCAAGTGGGTTGTGTGGCCGTGAGTCAGCAGGGTAGCAGCAGTGTGAGGTCGGGAGCCAAGCGGACACGGGGTAGAAAACCCGCTTCGCAGGTCCAAGAAAGTAGCGGCACAGGGGCTCAGCGAGGCAGCGGTAGTAGTAGTCACTCAGTGCTGAGCGTTGGTGGTAAAATCAGCTACTCGGCGGTGTGGCAGTTCTTTGCTAAGACACTGGAGAAGACGAATATGGGTATATGTAGAATCTGTGGGCAGAAAGTGAAGCGTGGCCAGGGAGCTAACGTTGGCACCATGGCCCTGCGTCAACACATGCAGAGTCACCATCCGGTGTCCTGGGAGAAACGTGTCTCAGATGTGGTGGTCCATCCTGCTGCTGCAGCAGCAGCAGCGCCCATTGGCATGCATGCCATTGCAGCCAGTCAAGGCTCCACCACCTCTGCAGAAGGGAGCTGTTTCTCTTTGCCATCATATCCCGGTCCAGATTCTCCTGCTCCTCGCTACTCATGGCGCCAGCAGTCGTTCAACGAAGCGATTGCAAAGAGACAACAGTATGCGTCCAACCATCCTAAGGTGCAGAAGCTGATTGTGCTCCTGTCCAAGTTGTTGGTACTGAAGTCCCTCCCTTTGCACCGTTCAGAGCATTAATGGCCTGTGCCGAGCCGAGGTGGAGAGGTCCAAGCCGTAATTTCATTTCCAAAAAGGCAGTACCAGCCCTTCACAAATATGTAGAACAGAAGGTGGGCCAGTCCCTTTAGCTTAAACGGGTTTTTTCCAAGGTGCACGGCAGCGCGGACATGTGGAGCTGTAACAACGGTCAGGGACAGTACATGTCCTTTCGGCCCACTGGGTGAATGTGCTTGCTGCCCAGCCACACCAACAACTTGGACAGGAGATGCCGCTTTCTCCTCCGCATTGTCAAACTGCTGCTCCTGCACCAATGTCCGCCTCCTCCTCCACAACCACCTCAGCCTCCACAAGTGCTGCTCCATCACACCACATGTGAAGGGCACAGCAGTGTCTCACAGTTCTAGACCTGGTTTCTCTCGGCAAACGAAGTCACACAGGGGAGGAACTGCTCCGCGTCATGCAGAAAGAAATCGATGTGTGGCTTTCTCCGCGCCAACTGCATGGTACACATGTTCAATCGGTCTTCCACCGATCTTCAGAAGATTCTGAAAATCGCCAGGAAACTGTGCATCCACTTCATCCATTACTACAAAGCCAGGAAAACCCTCTTCGAGTTGCAGCGGCAGAACAGCCTTCCCCAAAACACGCTGACATGCGATGTTTCCACCCGTTGGAATTCCAGCCTGCACATGTTGGACCGACTGTATGAAAAAGAGAAAGGCCATTAACGATTTTTTTTGATGATCCAGGCAGACAGGAGTACTCCCCTGTGCAACTTTGATGTCAGCCAGTGGAGCTCATGCGTGAACACCTTTCTGTTTGCTGAGGCCGTTTGAGGAGGCCACGTTATTTGTCAGTCGCCAGGACTACGGGATGAATAATGTCATTCCACTGCTTTATGTCCTGGAACAGATGCTAAAAAATCTGTCTGGGCAGGGAACTGGAGACATGGCGACTACATCTCGCGCCCACATGAGTCCGGTGGGGACTAAACTGGTGGAGGAGGACATTGGAGCAGAAGCATTGTCTGGTGAAATGAGTAGATTTTCTACCAAGGTGATAGGAGAGGAGGAGCAGGAGCAGCTGGAGGAGGTAAATGTAGATGAGGAAGACGAGGCAGATGACCCGCAAGCACCGTGACAGTATACAGTGGAGATGAAGGCAGGGAGCCCCTCAGAGTCACTTGTGCATATGGCCCGCAGCATGCTGATTTGCCTGGCTAGTGACAGCCAAATAGTCACCATCCGGCAGAGGGATGACTTCTGGCTCTCCACCCTATTGGATCCTCGCTACCGGTCCAAAGTAGGAGCCTTTTTCCCAGCTGCTGAGAGGGAGGACAAACTCAATTGCTATAGAGAAATCCCTCGAGTCAGGTTGGCCGCTGCCTTAATGCGGCAAACATCCCTCCTCTGACAGGTCTGACCGGGGGGTTCCTCAGCGCTCACGTGCTACTGCCGCGGCTGCTGTGGGAAGGTGGGGTGGTACAAAAAACCTATTCCTGATAATTTCTTAGACATCAGGTAATTACTCCATCGCATATAGACAAAAACACCAAAAAATGGAGTGCGTATGATAATTGTGTGCAATATAAAATTTAACTTTTACTTCACAAATTAAAATAATATGCGGCTGAGCATTAGACACATAAATCAGACACACACATAGGTGCCAATAACATCAATAGTGCACTAAAAACTATAGACTTAAAGAGTCACAGGGGGTTCCGCACCATGTCCAATTTTGGGCACCCCCCCCCGA
>JAODAL010055977.1:0-23588 GCA_025379985.1 Phyllomedusa bahiana | reverse complement strand
CATCCCGTTTTACATAGAACACCCCTTCCGTTCAGTCGGGGTTCTCTCAGCTCTCAAGCATGGGAGTGCGCTCTGCCTTGTCCAACCAGCCACAAATTATCTATTTCTCACAGAGAAAGCTCTACTGTTAGCTGTGATCCTTACAACTTAGTTAGATCAGAGATTGGAAGATTTTATGTAGTTAGTAGAGAATTTTAAAAGGAGCATCTACCGCTGTAAAGTAGGGAGGACGGGGGGGGGGGGGACGGCGACCACAACAAGCTCTATAAAGAATACTGATAAAGTTCACCAAGACTTAGTGTAGACATTGCACTGCAATAGCTTTATTATTATTAACAGTTTTCTATTGAAATATTTCCTGGATATTGGGCAGCCTGAACTTATATTAGGATACACATCTTTTCTAGTAACTGCAAGTCTCTTTGTTAGGTGCAAAACTACCACTTTCAATATCAGTATACATTCAGATAGGTGTTCATTTTCAATTGCCATTCACCTTGTGATAATCCACTTCATTAAATTAGAATCCAGCAATTTGTAGTCAGCACAGGTTGATAGTGCCAAAAAACCTTTATACGAATAATCAATATTTTTTACTTTGCCATACAGTTGTTATTGAGCACTTGATTAATTGAACAGCAATTTTGTATCACCACAGTGAATTGAAAGGTGCCAAAAATACCTTGTATTATCTAATACATTACAGATACGTGTTATTTGACTTTGGCGCACTACAGCATTGTTATTGAGGCACCTTGCACTTAAATTGAATACAGCAATTTTGTAGTCACCACAGGTTAATTGAAAGGTGCCAAAAATACCATTTATTATCCGAATACATTACAGATACGTGTTTTTTGCACTTTTGCCATCCAGATTTGTTGATAGAGCCACCTTGCAGTTAAATTTGAATCCAGCAATTGTGTAGTTACCACAGTGAATTGATAGGTGCCAAAAAATACCTTTTATTATCCGAATACATTACAGATACGTGTTTTTTTACTTTGGCGCACACAGCTTTGTTCATTAGGCACCTTGCACTTAAATGTGAATACAGCAATTTTGTATCACCCACGGGTAATTAAAGGTGCCAAAAATACCTTGTTTTAAATCCAATAAATTTCAGATACGTGTTTTTCACTTTGGCGCGGCCAGTTTTTGTTGATAGATCTACTTTGCATTAAATGTGAATACACCCAATTTGTTTTGATATTGAGGGATTTGAGAATAGCTGTGATTTGCCGTCTTTTAATAAGAGACTTTCCAAAACTCTTCCATACCTTCTCAAATTTTTATATTTCTGAACATGGAGCGAAATGCAGGTGGTAAGCGAGCAAAGAGGGGGTAGGACATGGAGGTAGAGGTATGAAAGAAGGTGCTCCTTCCAGTGCTGGCGACAACACGCATGCCAGCGGATCGTCGGTTGCAGACTGTCAGGCCTGTCATCGCTGGTCAGGCCCTGTGAATCTCAGTAACGAACAGCGTCACCAATCTGTCCTTCAGCGGTTAATGCAACCTGCATCCAGCAGAATTACCTCCTCGTCCACCCAGACACGGCCACAAATGTCGTCATCAGCATCATCAGCATCCGTCCAACATGAAGCAGCCCAAATGTCAACTCGTGTACCCACCACTGTGATAATCCATTTTCTGAAGACCTCTTTGATGACAAAATGCGGTTGGTGTCAGAAGGCATGTCAAAAGATCAAGAGGCCAAAGAGGATGATTTTTTCTGCTCTGACGCCCAGTTACTGATGCCATCAGAGGAGGAGAAGGAAGCCGGTCAATCAGCAAAAATCCAGGGCCTTCTTTGAGCAAGCTTCTGATTCACCCAGCGATTCTATGCCCCTTTGCCAAAGCATAATAAGGAAGAACCTTAGGGGGTTAACCACCCCCAAACTTTGCACATCAGCAATGCATGAGTTAAATGGAGGCAACACGGCCAAAAAAGGCCAACCAACCCGGGCCCCCAAAACCAAAGTCACACCCCGTCTCTGCCCCCCTCCCCGCCACCCCCAATGTTCCTCACTGCCATTCCCAGATCATGTCAGGATCAGCCTCCCCACCCCCCCGCCCCCGAGTACCACCGCCCACCAAGACCCACCTCCCCCTTTCTCCTCGCCATTTTTGCACCTGCACCCGTACGCGCCATCTAGCACCAGCCTTCTGTCTTCCGGTTTGGGAGCAAAAGAAACCTTTAACCCAAACCACCCAAACCAAAACCTAAGCGGCATGCCACTTTTGGCCTTGGAAATTTTTCCTTTCTTGTCGGGTGGACACAGATGGTTCCACCGAAAACCGCCCTGCCATGGCCAGCCACGTGCATCAAAATTTCAACGCGTTGTCTGCATCTGTGGCCCGGAAAAGTCATCAAACCACCGACACATGGACTATAAGCAGGGCCAAGCCGCATATCCTGTGCAGCTCACTGGTGACTGGGGGGAGTCTCTGGGGTTAAACGTGGCTCGGGGCTCGGCGACGCTCTTAAAAACCTCAGGGATGTGCAGGCTCTTTCCCCCCAAAGGTCCTCGGGTGGCATCACGTGCCCAGAAAACCAGGCCGGGTTTAAATAATCTGTCTGGAGACCTCCCACAAGTCAGACTGTGGACGACCTCCGCAACGAGCCCGGCGGCGGGTCCAAAACCTTGTGCCAGGCAAGGTGGTGTGCGATAACAGGCAAATCTGCGGCCCCCCTTAAGATCGGGGCTGGAGCACACCCTTCCCTGCACATGTCATGAACCTTTGTCTCCAAAAATTTCAAAGACTACCCGGGGCGGACTGCCTCGGGGAAGGCTCAATCAATTTTGGCACTCCCCCTTTCGAACCCTCTTCGCCCGCCTGGCTCTTTGCAGCGCAGCTCGGCCTCCCCGCATCCTCTCATTTTAAACGGGAAAACACGCGGAACCACCCTCCACATGCCCACATTGGGCAGCAGCGCAATGCCAAAAACCAGTACAAAGGACACAGGCCCTGACAAGCACGTGGGGACCTCGGGGTTTGAGCCACCGGAGAGAGGCAGGTGAAACTCTGCACCATCCTTGCCATTTTGAAGAACCCCAAAAGGGTCATGCGGACGATCCCTTTGTCAGCATACATTGGGGAGCAAAGTTTCTGGAACAAAATTTGACACTATGAAACAACAGTCCCCCACACGGGGAGGGATGGACACAAAACGGCCCGGACCTTTCCTCCGTCGAATCCACAAGGCCCACATTTTTCCAAATTTTTTATGGGTCTTCAAAAGGCGTGGTTCGGGGTCCAGGATGCAAGGCAGCCATCAGCCCAGGTGCATCACTCAGGCAAGTCAGGGCTGTGTTGAACTGGGGCTAGGAAACGGAGGAGGAGGAGGTATTCCTAACACCGACTTACCGACGCCCGGGGGGCCTTGGAAAAAGGGGTTGGGGGAATTTGAGGCGGAGGAGGAAGAGAGGAAGACATTTTTTGCATGCCCCTCGACCCAAGGTTTGGGGAATCAAGGCTCCATCCTCACTGATGCTTGATCTCCATTTCCTCCAACATACCCGATTAAGCCACAAAATGAACAACATTACTGGTCCACCCTCCGGGACCCCGTAAAAAAAAAAACTAGCACTTTTTCCTTCCACCCACCCAAATAAAGTAAAATGCGGGAAAGGAGACCTGCTGATTGATGAACGGGAGACACTGTGTGCTCTTCACTTTTAAAATGTCACGGTGGAACAACACACGACGTACAGCAAAGATTTCCAAGACCGTCGGCAGCACAGAGAAAGGGTGGCAGAAGCCTAAGGGGTGACCTCGGGAAAACTTTATTTACCACCTCCCCAACCATGCAACAGGGCACACATCCAACACACAGAACCAGCTTAAGATCAGTGAAACGACTATCCGCTCAACCCGTTTTTTTTGTTTTTGGTTCCAGACCCAATAACTTGGGGTATCCAAAAGGGACGAAGGGCCCCAAACGGGCCCCCACCCATAGGGGTGTTGCCGCCCAGCGCCGCTCAATCTGAGCGGCCTTCAGCACGCCGGGGGATCATTACAGAAAAACCTTCCGGCTTCCACAATAAAGGGATCGTTTTTACTTTCACAAGGAATCAGGGATGGACTCTGATGATTTTGTGGCCCCAAAAGTCGAGTCACCGTAGTTGCCGTCAAACCCCACCTCTTCAAACAAAAAAGGCCTCTTTAAAACTTTTTTTTTTAAAAAAATCATTTCTTTCGCAATTTTTTTATTTTCCTTTTCCTAACAGTTCATTTCGGGTTTTGCTTGAGAGACTTAAAAACCAAGGTTTTTATGACAACACGATTCCATTTTCTCACTTTACCTTTAAATTTTCGCAGCAAGGTTTTGAGGGCAGTTGCTGTAGATACAGCTTTAAATTAAGGGCCCATGGAACAAAATGTGGCTCAAGTGCATTTTTTCCTCACAATTTTTTTAAAAGGGGTAGAATCATATTTTATAATTTTTTGGGTCAGTTGCTGTAGATACGCAAAATCATGCCTTTTAAACAGAAAAGTGGGGGTTTTTAAATGCATTTCCCCTCACAAATTTTTTAAAAGTGCTAAAGCAATTATAATTTTTTGGGGTCATGTTGCGGAAACAGCAATAATCATGGCCTTTGAAAAGAAAAGGGCTTCTAAAGACATTTCCCCCTCACAATTTTAACATGGTAAAGTATTTTTTATAATTTTTTTGGGGGCGCTTTTAATCACAATACAAAAGGCCAATTTTAAAAAAAAGTTTTCTAACAGACTTGTTCTTCACAATTGTCCAAAGTCCAGGGGGCATGCTTTGAATTTTTTTGGGGATTTTGCTTTTAAATGCAGCTATACTACAGTCCATTTAAAAAATTTTTTTTCTAACAGACATTGTTCCTCACAATTTTTAAATGGCTCAAAGGGGGGGGCGCAGAAACAGAAAAGGGGGGAACCCGTTAATGGACCGGGGGGGGGGGGGAAAGACTTGTTTTGCAAGATCTTTTAAAATAGATCAAACCCGCATTGAGACAACCCATTTAAACAATTAAAAAAAAAAAACAAAAACATTTTGGGCCACCAATTTTTTAAAAATTTTTTTCAAAATAAAACTAAAAAACTGCATTTTCAAATACTGGGGAAAAAAATTTCCCCTGAATAGAAAGGGAAAAACAGGGAAAACTTGACCAAATGTATTTTATTCAGAGGGCATGGAGATGGACACGACCAAAAAAAGAAAAGACAATTTCCTCCAGCACGTTGATAAAAAAAAAAAGAAGCCCAAGAAAAAGGGCCCGGGGGAACAGGGGCTTAAACCCCATATTTCCAAATGAAGCTCAATTGGCCCCCACCCAAAGGGGGGCAAACACACCCAACAGGGACAGAAAAGTCCATTTTAAAATAAAAGGTGGTTGAAAACTCCTTTTTTTGGCACTTTTTAAACGGGGCAAACAGGTTTTGTGCCATGCTGTGGGCCCCAAAAGGAAGTCAAGTCCCGGAAACTAAAAAGTTTGGGGAAAACTCCCTTTTTCCCCACTTTTTTAAAGGAGGTCAGCAGGTTTGGGACAGCTGCGTTTTTCCCGGACAGGAATTTAAAACCAGTTTACGTAAAAAGATGGGTTTAAATCATACTGCCTTTTCACTTTTTAATTTGTGGGGGCATGCAGGTTTAAGGGGCAGCTGGGGCAAGACAGGGATATTTAATGTCTGGATTTTTTTTTCTGGGTTTTAACCTAAGTGTGTTGCCTAAGATGTAGCACGTACCATTTTACTTTTGTGGATTTTTTTTCCACTTCTCCACCCTTTTTTGGGTAAGAAGAAGGTTTTTTGCCCCCATAACTTTAATGGTCATCGATCAAATCACTAACGACCTTTGACTACTTGTAGATGGTCACTATTACCATCGACCGAGCGAGGCCAAAGTAAACGCCAACATAGGTTACACAAAACCCGCAAACAATAAACTGTAATCCCCTCCAAAATTTTTCTTACAACATTATTTTCCCTGTACAACATCACGGGATGGAAAAAAAAAAAATAAAAATAAAATAATAAAATAAGGCCATGTCACACGGGTTATTTTTGGGCCCCATGGTTCCGTACTGCCCCCGGGTTTGCGCTTTTATACGGCTCCAATCCGCCCGCAACTAACCCAGTTTCATGAAACTGTGGATTTCCCTCGCTCCCCCCGCTGGGGAAATCCCCCGGGGGGGAAAAATACAGCACAAAATTTACGGGGCCAAACGCGCCGAAAAATGCATTGCTATGGGGCCCGGGCAGCTCCCCCACAGCGCCCCCCCTCGCCCCTTATTCAAGCCAAAAGCGGGGGGGATCCCTCCCGCAATTTGGCTTTAATAAGCCGGTTTTAACAGGCCTAATATAATAATAAAAATAAATAAAATAATAATCTTTATTTTTTAAAAATACTTTTGTCAAGGTAGCCTGCTCAAATCAAAATTGCAATTTAACGTCTATTTTCTCCCATAATTCTGACCCCAAGTAACAAACTCTTCCAGTTTAGGCTTCACAAAGTTTCCACGCTGATTTCTGTCCATTCTATGTTCAATGTAGTCATTATTTTCCATGTACAAATTGTCCTTGAATGGCTTGTTTATTGAAATATCAAGAATCTGGAGATAGGCCGTCATTCCTGTGGAAATCATTATTTGATCTATTTTTCTTTTGTGAAGAAATTTCTTCATGTCTTTAGAGTGGTGTGTGCTGGCTGCATCCCAGAATAGCAGACCTCTTTGGCTCCCTCGCATAACAAGCGGCAGCATTAAATCAACCCACTTCCTTATAACTGCTTGTGTGGCCAAAGCTTTTTCAGTTTCAAGAATAAAATGTGTGAAACTTGTTTAATCTTATGCTTCTTGCTCTTAGATATCAATAAAGGTGGGACTTTAGTGCTAAATTGCCAAAATGCAGGTAACACATGCACTTTCATAAGCAGTGGAGGGAATGTACACTGAGAAGGCACTCCACTGTTCAATTGTTGTTTGAGATGCTTGGCCCATAAACACTGCAGTTTCATTTATAGCAATCATGTTGGAAAGATTGTATTTAGAGAAGTCAGCGTCATCAATAAAGGACTTGATTGCAAATGCACGTTTAATAATTTCAGCATCTTCCAGACTCAGCAGTGTTGTGGATCTTCTTTAAGACAGTTCACTTTGCCGAAGGAACTTATCTAGCCAGTGTTGTGATGCTTTGAATTCTTCCGGGGCTATTTCGAACAGTGGTGCCATTGCAAAGGCAAATTCTTGAATCTGAGCCCTATTCACAACCAAAGCCTTTGTTCTCCTGTCAACAACCCATTCACAGATCAGGTCTTCTAGCTTGGAAAATAATGGTTGCCGACCTGATCCACTCTTGCGCTTTTTAGCATTTCTGTTGACCACTTGTTGACTGAGGTTACTATAATCTGCTCGCCATTTTCGGACCAATCAGATAATCAACATAATTAAAGGCAGCATTTCTCTTCCTCCAAACACAGCAAGTTGATGCCAAAGAGTTAAATTTTTGTCTCTTATGACCACAGTACCTTCTCCCAATCACTCACAGAATCATCCAGGAGTTCATTGGCAACCGTCAGATGGGCCTGTACATGTGCCTTCTTGAGCAGTAGGACTTTGCGGGCACTGCAGGATTTTAAACCAATACGGCGTAATGTGTTACCAATGGTTTTCTTGGTGACGTTGGTCCCAGCTGCCTTGAGATCAGTAACAAGTTCCCCCTGTTTAGTTTTAGGCTGTTCTCTCACCTTCCTCATTATCAAGGATACCCCATGAGTTGAGATTTTGCATGGTGCCCCAGATCAATGTCGATTGACAGTCATTTTGTATTTCTTCCATTTTCTTACAATTGCACCAACAGTTGTCACCTTCTTACGCAGCATCTTATTTATGGTTTTGTAGCCCATTCCAGCTTTGTGCAGGTCTATGATCTTGTCCCTGACAAACTTAGAAAGCTCTTTGGTCTTGAGCATGTTGTAGAAGTTAGAGTCTGACTAATTAATTGAGTCTGTGGACAGTAGTCTTTTATAAAGGTGACTATTTAAGACAGCTGTCTTTAATGCAGGTAATGAGTTGATTAGGAGAGTCTAACTAGTCTGTAGGAGCCAGAACTCTTAATGGTTGGTAGGGGATCCAATACTTATTTCTCTCAGCAAAATGCAAATAAATTTATGTAATTTATACAATGTGATTTTCTTGATTTTATTTTGGATATTCTTTCTCTCAATGTTAAAATGAACCCAACCTTAAAATTATGGACTGTTCATGTCTTTGTCAGTGGGCAAACTTACACAATCAGCAAGGGATCAAATTATTATTTCCTTCACTGTATATAGCTGATATATTCATTACATGTGAAAGTCATAAAATGTCCATTCCAGGCACTGTGACCTACATTAACAACAATAGAGATAATATCTTATATTGTACATGAGACTGTGTCCCTAATTGTGTGAGATGTGGTTTTTACAGTAGACTAGCTCCACAAAACATTTGAATGTTCCAAACCATTATGCCAAGCATGCCAGTAAAAATTTACCTTTGGGAGAATATAGAAAAGCCCAAAGTTGCTGTAGCGAGGTTGAGATATACAATAAAGAATGATAGAAAGTTGTTATCTGGAGGGTGGAATAATAATATGCTGAACAGAGTAAGACAAATAGATGATACCAGAACCAGACAAGTTATCTGTTTGTTTTTTAGGAATCTGAAAAGAATTGCACAAGCAAAAGGTCAATGTTCATTGACATGTATAATCAGTTCTTGTATAGCGATGAGAGTTTGTTTAAAAGTTTTAAGGTCAGGATTAGTGTTGCTTGAATAGAGTCCTTTTTGGTTTAACACTGGTTAGACCGAACCTGTAAAAAATTCAGGTTTATGTCATTCCGAATTAAATTCTTAATCTAAACCTACTCCTAACAGTAACACTTAGCTGAGGTAAGGATGAGGGTTTTTATGAGGTTTTAAGTGTTTACTTAGCATTCTGAGCTGCTCCGGGACTGGTGGCACTTCTGAGGTGGCATTATATCTGGTGCCACATCTGTAAGTAAAATCAGGTGAGACATTGCACATAGCACTGGGAGAGACGTAAGTCTGGGAGCAATACTAGAGTGGGACCAATACAAGACTGCAAATTAACCCCTAAATTCTGTTAAAAAAAAACAAACCCCCGTTGAATGTTAGGATTGTTGGGGTTTTTTTGGGACAATTTTCAGCATAATTAGACTTGGGCTGAAACAAATTACTTTCAAATTGAACATTGACCTGACTCTAGAGCAAACAAGAAATGAACATTGCCATAATGCTTGTACTAATGCCAGTGTGTAATTGGTTCCAAGTGGTTTTGGGGTGTATTGTTAACCTTTACAGGCTGATGTTAGTATAAAGAGGAGCAAACTTCTCCGCTGTCATGTTGACTGAACTAAACATCTGATGCAACATTAAAGGGCTAAGGCAAATAATAATAATAATAATAATAATAATAATAATAAGCAACAAGATAACAGTGTCAATGAGTATTATCTTTTAAAGTGAGGTGACTCCTTGGAACATGGGCTCTTGTACAGTTCTGGAGTGACTCCGTTTCTTATACCTTACAAATGCCCCATCTCATAACTAGTTGTGAACAACAAGATCTTATAGATGTGGTATATAGAGTTACAGTTTAACATGTCTACATCTACACAAATGTTGCACACTACTATTATACTACAGATATAGCTCATACACTTATGTTTTTATAATGTGAATAACAGTATGCAGAATGTACTCCAAGAAAGCTGAAAGGAGAAATATCTGAACAAATAGCTTATATTTCTAATATGGAATCTAACAATCTTTTGGGTGTTTTGAAACATTTTTATATAAACCTCATGGTGACATCCATAACTAGAGATGTGCGAATTTCTCAAAATTCGGTTCGCTCACTTCGCCGAACTTCCCGACAAAAAATAACTTTGTTCCGAATTACTTCGGGACGAATCACGTTAAAAAACAGCTATTTCCAGGCTGCACAGAGCCTGCAGGGTGCTGTAGAACGTTGTGCCATGCTTAAATATGCAGAGGGAGCTTGGTTTGGTCTTCATACAATGTTGTGTTTTAGTATGACACGCACATGACTGCCGCCGCTATTAGAATCGCTTCACTCTAAAATTCCCTGGGCACTTAAGAGGGCAAAACTGACCAAAAAACTGAAGCGGGAATGTTGCCATGAAAGTCATGCCAGCGAAAGCTGAAAAAAAAAAAAGCTGAGAGCTTAGGTGGCAACATTAGTGACAGAGTGTGGAGGTGACAGCAGCAGCCACAGCAGCATGAGGTCAGAGAGTGGCACAATGACATTCTGGAGGTGGCAAAAACAGGAGTAGGCCACAGAGTGGCACAATGACACAGTGTGGAGGTCACGGCAGCATGAGGTCAGACAGTGGCACAATGACATTCTGGAGGTGGCAAAAACTGGAGTAGGCCACAGAGTGGCACAATAACACAGTGTGGAGGTCACGGCGGCAGCAGCATGAGGTCAGAAAGTGGCACAATGACATTCTGGAGGTGGCAAAAACAGGAGTAGGCCACAGAGTGGCACAATGACAGAGAGTGGAGGTGACGGTGGCAGCAGCATGAGGTCAGACAGTGGCACAATAACATTCTGGAGGTGGCAAAAACAGGAGTAGGCAACAGAGTTGCACAATGACACAGTGTGGAGGTCCCGGCGGCCGCAGCATGAGGTCAGACAGTGGCACAATGGCATTCTGGAGGTGGCAAAAAACAGGAGTAGGCCACAGAGTGGACAATGACAGAGTGGAGGTGACGGCGGCAGCAGCATGAGGTCAGACAGTGGCACAATGACATTCTGGAGGTGGCAAAAACTGTAGTAGGCCACAGAGTGGCACAATGACAGAGAGTGGAGGTCACAGCAGCAGCAGCATGAGGTCAGAGAGTGGCACAATGACAGAGAGTGGAGGTGACGGCGGCAGCAGCATGAGGTCAGACAGTGGCACAATGACATTCTGGAGGTGGCAAAAACTGGAGTAGGCCACAGAGTGGCACAATGACAGTGTGGAGGTCACGGCGGCAGCAGCATGAGATCAGACAGTGGCAAAATGACATTCTGGAGGTGGCAAAAACTGGAGTAGGCGACAGAGTGGCAGAATGACAGAGAGTGGAGGTCACAGCAGCAGCAGCATGAGGTCAGAGAGTGGCACAATGACACAGTGTGGAGATCAGAGCAGCAGCCACAGCAGCAGCATGAGGTCAGACAGTGGCACAATGACATTCTGGAGGTGGCAAAAACAGGAGTAGGCCACAGAGTGGCACAATGACACAGTGTGGAGGTCACGGCGGCAGCAGCATGAGGTCAGAAAGTGGCACAATGACATTCTGGAGGTGGCAAAAACTGGAGTAGGCCACAGAGTGGCACGATGACAGAGAGTGGAGGTGACGACGGCAGGAGCAACAGTATGAGGTCAGAGAGTGGCACAATGACACAGTGTGGAGGGCAAGGCAGCAGCCACAGCAGCAGCATGAGGTCAGACAGTGGCACAATGACGGAGTGTGGAGGTGGGTGGCAATACCAGTCCCTGGTAAAGAGGGTTTGGGTGGCAGATGGAGAAACTGCACAGATGTGGGCATAGGGCGGGTGGGCGCATCAGAATAGTGGCTGGGCAGGTAGTTTGAACCCAAAAATTTCTCAAGTTTGGGTGAGGGTCATGGCTGTAAGTTGACGCCTAAGGCTTTGGGTTGTGTGGAAATCCTGGCAAACCAGCCTGATTTATCTTGACAAAGGTAGTGGTTCCAACCCCCGGGAAACGGGTTCCCCTTGGGTACCGATGGCCCCCCCCGACTGAACCCCGCTCGATCCCACACTATGGCCGGGCAGGACAGCTTCCCACTGCAAAGGGCAATTGGGCCACAATCGTTTGGGCCCAGTGTCAGAGATCTTTAAGGGGGTGGAGAGGCTGTCCGGTAGGCCCCCACCTTTTGGGTTTCAGGGATGATCCAGGCCCTCCAGGGGTCCTGCCTCCTCTCTTGTCACCCGGGTAGAAAAATCCACCATTTCCCCCAAAAATGCTTTGCTCCAAAATGTCCCTCCCCATTTCTTCCCCCCCGGAGTATGGGGCCGCAATTAGTCACCACGTTCCGCCCCCCTGCCCAGACAGATTTTTCAGCATCTTTCCGTACATGAAGCAGGGGAAATGACGTTTTTCATCCCGAGTCTGGCGACTCCAAAATTACCTCCTTGAATGGCCTAAAACAAAGGCAGGTGTCACCCATGAACTCCCACTGGCTGACATAAAGTTACGAGGGAAGTATTTCCCACGGGATCATAAAAAAATCGTTAAGGGCCTTTCTTGTTCATTCAGTGGCCCAAAACTGTGCGGGCTGGAATTCCAACTGTGGAAACATCGCATATAGAGTGGTTGGGGGGGCCCGTTTGCGCTTAAATGAGGAGGGTTTTCCCTGGCTTTGTAGGAAGGGGATAAGTGCTTTCCAGCCATTTTAAATCTTCTGAAGATGGGGAAGATTCAGGAACCTTTTAAAACCCAAATGGAACGGGCCATGGACCATCCCTCCTGGGTGCAGCGGGGCACCATGTTCCCTCCCATTGTCCATCCCATGGTTCCCGTTTTGCATTGGCGCGGGAAAGCCACACATCGTTTTTTTCTGCATGACGGGGAGATTTCCCCCCTTGTATTCGTCACCGGGAAACCCGGGTGTAGAAGGGTGCAGCTGTGTAAACATGGGGTAGATGGAAATTACTTGTGGAGGTGAGATGGTGTGGGGGGGGTGGAGGAGGCGGTTGGCGCAGGAGCCGCGTTTGACAACTTGGAGGAGAAAGCACCGTCTCCTGTCCAAGTTGTTGGTGTGCCTGGGCAGGAAGCACATTCACCCAAGGGCGTAAAGGACATGTACTGGCCCAGAACCGGTTTACGCTCCGAGCCCACCTGCCATTACCTTGGAAAAAAATGAAAAGCCAAGGATGGCCCCACCTTCGTTTAATATTTTTAAGTGCTGTACTCCTTTTTGGAAAAAAAATTATGGCTTGGAACTCTTATCTCGGCTGGGCAAAAGCATTATTCTCGAAGTGCAGAGCCCCACCATTTGGGAAAGGGGGGAAAATGCGCCCCAAAACGGGGAAGGAGAAGGGCACTGCTGAAAAGGAGGGTTTTGGGGCCATATTTGTCTCTTTGAATGCCTCGCTGAACGTGGGGGCCCCAGGAGTAGCGAGTAGCAGGAGCATTGGGAAAGGGGAATGATGTAAAGAGAAACAGCTCCTTTTGCAGGGGGGGTTGGAGCCTTGACTGGCTGAAATGGCTCGTCCCACTGGGTGCTGCTCGCTGTTCTGCGGGGGGGATGGACCACCACTCTACCAGTTTTCCCAGGGGACCGGATGGTGACGCTGCAAAGTGTTGACGCAGGGCGGGTGCCCAAAGATGCTCCCTGGCCACGCTTCACTTTCTGCCCCGATTCTACATATACCCCTATTCGCTTTCCGGTGTCTTTGCAAAGAAGCCACAAACCGCATTCGGATTTTACCGCCAACGCTCCGCACTAGGATACTGCCCCTGCGCCTCGTGAAGCCCCTGGCCGTACTTTCTTGGGCCTGCGAAGCGGGTTTTTTTTTCCCGTGGCCGCTTGGTCCCGACCTCAACTGCTTTTTACCCGCTGACTCAGGCCCCACAAAAACTTGCTGGGTGGCCCCTGCCCGCCCAAGTGACGCCCCTTTTCCCCACGTGAGAAGCCCTTGCCCCACCCCGGGTCCAAGGCGGTCGGCTACATCATCATCTATTTGGGTTTTTCTCGTCCGCTGACTATCCCGGGCTTTTTATCAGAGTGACCCTCACAAAAATGAACTCCCAGCCACTCTAACTATACTTTTGCCGCCTACTCAAGAAAAGGGGATATTGGCCCATTTCTTCGCTGCCAAGTAGCTGTGACTGCCTCCTCAAATTTTTCATCCCGCTATATAGTGCCGCTGAGCCCAACCACATGTTTATCTCTGGCTGAGGGAAGGTGGGACAGAGGGGGTGAGGACAGGTGAGGGCCGCTGACGCGCTCCCGGGCCTTGCAAATAAAGGGGTTTGTCGAGTTCCCCCCCGACCCGTCAACAATCAAGAAAACCCTTGGGTTGTGAACAACCACGGCCCTTTGATGACAGCGGGGATTTGGGCCCCCCGGGTGGGCCGTCGGACTCCCCTTTCTGGTTCGAACCCAGGCTGGGGGAAAGTTTGGGGGCCTGCCATCACAGGTGAAGAGCCGCCACCTCTCGTCTACTATGTTTGGTCTAAATTACAGACACTGTTTGATGAAGAAATTTTATATGATAAAAAAAACACCCCCGTATTGACCAAATTAACCCCCAAGAAGCTTGGGTAACCTTGGATATAAATTGCGCTCCCCAATGGGGCAGGGAAAAAATTTACTTGTATGGCCGTTTAAAAAAATCTGTGTTTTTTATGAAAAAAAGCACAAAAAAGGCTTTAAATTAACCTGCGGTATGAATTATGTACGAATTTCTTCTGTGGGGGTGAAAAACAAATTTCTTTTCTGAGTACAACTCAGAACAAGCTTAAAAAACCCTTGGGAAGGTGTTTTTTTTGTGAATTATGCTCGGAAAAAAAGTATTTTTGGCGGGAAGACGGTTTTATTTTTTTTCACCAAAGCAGAAAAACAAAGCTTAATTTAACCCTGGTTTTAAAATTTCCCAAAAAATTGGCAACCAAAACTACGGCTTTGTTCGTGTTACAAGGATGTTTTTTACGCTACACAAAAGAGAAAAATTGTAATTAACCTTCCTTTGAATTATGTACAGGAAAAATGTATTTTTTGGGGGGTGAAAGACATTTTTTTTAGTCACCAAGCAGAAAAAAAAGCTTAAAATTTAACCCCCGGAGTTTTAAAATTTCGGCAAACAATTGGCAACCACAAAATACGGGTTTTTGGGGTGTTACAAAGGGTTTTTTTACGCTACACAACAAGAAAAAAATTAATTAACTTTCCTTGGGGAAATTTGGTACGGAAAAATGTATTTTTTGGCGGTGAAAAAGACTGTTCTTTAGTCACCCCAACGCAAACAACCTTAAATTTAACCCCGTTTAAATTCGCAAAAGAAATTGAGCAGCCATAAATGAAATGGTATTGTTTGTAAAACGCTTTTTTTAATGAATACAAAAAGGAACAGCTTTGATCCCCCTGGATATTCAATGTGTGTGAGCAGATAGATTAAAAAAAAAGTAAAGCAGCTGCATTGGACGCCCCTGGGGCTTTAGCCCCAAAACCCCAAAAATTCAGAAAAGAACATTAAGAGAAGCGTCTCTGAGACAAGTGAAAACACCACCCCCCCCCCCCCCCCCCAAAAAACGCTGTAAAAAAAAAATCAGTTCTTCAGTAAAAGCTTTCAAAAAGCCGCGGGAGCACCCTTTCCCAGTCAGTACAGTGAGGGATGTGAGCTCCCCGCGTCGCGCCCAGACTTATGAGTCGGTAAAGTCACAGAATCCCACCGGTCTCTGATTGGCTTCATCTCTGCACATGTCATGCAGGCTATGCCCTTCTTCCTCCCAGAGTGCTTTGCCCCATGTAACGCCATGTGCTCGCAGCCATTTATCAATCAAAAGCACACTTCGTTCACCCGAAGTCCCCCAAACTTCGACTTCGTTCAGAACCGATGTTTTCCTGAAATTCTAAACGAATTCCACTTCGTTAGAATCAATTCGCCCATCTCTATCCATAACCCACAGGCACTATCTACAGAGACACTGAACAGAAATTGGTGATTGGATAATTGTGGCTTGTGAAACAGGAAGGAATTTTGAATCTGGATATTAGATCATCTACAGGTGTTCATTTAAGGACATAAGAATTGAGTGGAACAATGGAAGAAAATGGAGCCTTGAGAAAGTGTAAGCCAAACTCACAATGTCAACTTTTAGTAAAAATACATCTTCTTTGGCACAGCTAGCAATATCCCTTCAAACCCACACATTCCTGACACTCCATGTGCACAGGCAATAATATATACTTATCTGAATTGTAGGGATTACTCCCAAAGGAAGTCTTTATAGACGAAGCCAGCAGCAATGTTGGTGCAAATTAGACGGATGCACCTTTATTTTTGCCACGTGTTAAACACAAAAGCAACCAAATACAACATAAGTCTCTAGCAGAGCCAAAGTGGTTAGGAAGTACGATAAGTCCTGTTGCCCACACAGGGCTCTCACCCATTCTGCTATCTGCTAAACAGCACCACTTCTGGAAGGTCTCCTATTTGCTTCAGGACAAACAAGCACGGCTCCTACTCCACAGCAAACTTGCAGTAAGACTGGGCACCATACCCTCCAGCTCACCTGCTCTACCAGGCTTACATAGACAATAAACCTGGCATGTACCTGGAAAGGCAGGAGTGGTCATCCCACCCAGCTCTTTGGCCACTCCAGTAAAAACTCGGCCCGGGACAACTGCGCTACATTATAAAATGAAACAAAAGATTTGAACGGTCGCATAGGGGGGTCCCGGGCCCACTGAAAATGATGGTATAAAAAACGCCAGGGACGGAATCAAGTAGGCCCCGGATCATCAGACCCCCCGCAAAGCGGGATGGACTTGCTGTGGCGGGGGTCTATCAGGTCATTACCCCTGACGTGACCTGATACCCCTGACATGACACCTCAACTTGCGGTGGCAGCTGAGGTGTAGCATGGTACAAAATAGTAAGGCAAACTCCAGTGGGGGGACAAGGGAAAGGTCAGAAGGCGGCTATGGTTCAGGTCAGGGACGGGGGGCAAAAGGTACGAATGAAAAAATCAGACAAGACACTCGAACACTTTCTTTAGGCGATAAGGCACTAAAGACCCCGAAAAGGGGAAAACAGAAGGGGCAGGCTTAAATAGGAGCAGCGTCTGGTGATAGGGAATTACTGGGGGCTGGCCCTTTAAACTTAACAGCGCCGGCGCGCCCCAGGGAGTGGGGAGGCGTGTACCAGGAACAGGGGGCATGGGCCCAGGGGTTTGAGGGGGGAACAGAGCAGCCAAGCGAGCGTGCCTGAGAGAGGGTCGCAGGGACACCCGTGACAGATGTCATTCGCCTAATGCTGCTGACACACACTACACTGGTTTTTACCTCACTGATACCAGGCATAGCGGTGACACATATCTTTTTTTATGAGGGTTTCCTTGCACCCTTTACGTACACGATTATACGATTAAAATGTACTGTCGGATGACAGGTTCATCCACTTTTATGTGTACTACCACATATTTACTGAAGATGGCTGGACCATTGTCAAAACTAAGCACTTCTCACCTTTTGTCTCATTTCCATTCCTACAGGGCCTTACACTTTTTGTTTGATCTGGCAATATTAGCTTTGCTCCTAACTATTATTTTTGCCTGTATCTGTATCATCTGTAGTGTAAAGTGCTGCCAAATATGTTGGTGCTGCAAAAGATAAATAAAGTTGTCCTGATCTGAAATCTATTCTGAATGAACTTCTGCCAACTGTCTGGTTGTGGCAAGTTGCAGATTGCAATCAGATAAATTTTTCCTTAACAGCAAAACACTGCCATACAGGGAAGCAACATGATGATCTTTGGATGTGTAGCATCCAAAGTCAGCATGTATTTCTACCGTCATGATCTTTTAACATGTAGACATAAAGATTATTACCAGATAAACTGCTGTTCTGATTTTGATTTCTTTCAAAATTCAAACAGTTCATACCTCCTGCTTGTTTCCAGAAGGTCTCTTAGGTTACTCTCTCTGCTCTAGCAGTCCTGGCCAGGATGGTGACATCACACCCTGTTGAGTCTTATCACAATCACAGGAGCTTGTTTATATTACCTACTGACAAACTTTGAAGGGGTGTTTGCACAATAGACTTCCATAGCATACCGCTAGCATATCCCATCAAAGTCTGAAAGGTGTGGGTCTCACCTCCTCTACCCACACCTCAGGAATGGGCTCTGAAAGTTAAAAGCAAAATGGAGAGCCAGTTGCGATTGCACAATGCTCCCCATTCTGTTCTATAGGAGTTCTTAGTATAGGTGAGTGGTGTGTTTGGAACTCCCATTAGAACAGAAAGGATAATCATCCAAGTGATGGAGCAGCTCTCTTTTCTGCTTCATAACTTTCGTGGGCTCATTCCAAAGAAAAATGTAGGTCGCAGAGGTGGGACCTGTACTTAACATATCCTAGCAAAATGTCATCAAAGTCTATAATGGGAACACCCCTTTAAATCTTTAGGGCTCTGGGCAATGTGCCCTGCTGTTTAAACCCTTTCATTACCAATTCCAATCACTGCTGTAGAAGCACCCACAAACTGAACGGGAAGTGGGAGCCTGATAAGAAAACATTTAACAGATATAATTATGGAGTATAACCTGAGATCTAAAAAATAGGATAGAGTGGTGCACACCATAGACGCTGGGCTGTGAGGTTCGTCTGACCTTCTCCGGGATCTTCTGATTAGGGGAAACGCCCGCTCCCTTCCTCCATAATGGTGCTCCAGGGAAACGACATCCAGCTGTTGATGTATGTAGAATCAAATGAGCAACATGAAAAAGTCCCAGCACTCATAGAAGGGATTTGTTACAAATAAGGGCCGGGGATATGGCCTGAAACGCGTAAACTGCCATACCCACGGATGTTTTTAAAGTCATTTTTTTTATCTTCTTCCAATAAAGAGAGTGTTTTCTACAGTAACTACACCTTCCTAGAATCCCTTCTATGAATGCTGGGACTTTTTCATGTTGTTCGTTTTATAACAACATAAGGCTTTTTATGTAATACTGCTACTACAATTTTTTAATCCGGAAGTTGGTCCAGCAGGAATAATAAATATATGTCCTTCCTTAATATTTCCCATTCTCTTTGAACCCACACCTAACTCTGGTTCAAAATCTGCAGTGGCAGTTTAAAAAAAAAAAGCCATATGTGAAAACCACCCTTAATGAAGTTGATAGTCTCTAGTCTTCCATTAGCAGGATGGGGAGGAATACTGTGAATCAGATTATTTTATCACTGTATATTGCTTATGGATTTCTGCTTGCTTACTTTATATTCCACACATACTTAAAGAGATGAGCACATCAGTCAGCTGTATGAAAGAAAAGATGATCTTGTTCACAGGTATATTAGCATTAAATAGCATGGGTAAACTTACTGTGAGAGCTGCAACTTTCCAACTGATGATAAGTGAAGAAGTTTCATTATTGCCAAGAAGAGGTTTGAAATATGGCCTTAAGTAACTTAGCCTTCCTTGTCATTTGCTAGCTGAGAATATGATTACTTATGTATAGTTTCAGGCATAGTATTACTATTCCTACAATGATTACTCAATCAGGCCTTGGAGAGAACGAGTATTCTTTTGGTGCTCAGTGACTAGTGACTGGAATATGATGTATGATTATTGCAGTTTGTATATTTCACTGCTATCGACAATGAAAAAAGTTCTAGGGACTGTAATGATTCAATTACCTGTAATTCTGTAGGGTTTCTGTGCACTATTCATTATGTAAAATGCTGCCAGTGACCTTACTGGTAATTGGGATGAAGGTAGGATTGAAGCCATTATAGATCCCCAGAAAAATCACAGGTGATCTTCATCAGTGCAAATAGTTTGCCAATGTATAAGTCAGTTAAAGGGATCTCTTGGGACTCCAAAGTCTTTTTTAAGTAGTATTTGATAAAACGTGTCCTGTGCAGAATTTAGAAGTGTTTTTCAATATTCTATCTAATTTTATAAAAACAAAAAAAAGTGTGTGATAAAGGTCAAGACCGTTACCTACCATATATACAAGTAGGTGTAGCCTAGAGAAGGTAGACTCTTCAGTGCTCGGGACAAGCTTGCTTTTGCCAGCTTGTTTTTTTCTCAGAAATCCATTTGGGAGAACATTGTACCGTGCTCAGCCTCTCTACAGATTGAAATTACTATATATGACATATTGGTTTCTTTTAATGTGGATCTCTGTTTAAACTCCTGACCTGGCATAAAAACGTATCAGAAAATGTCATTGGTGGTGCTAGAACAGTCACTGATCATTAAAATGAGGGATGTGTCTACCAGGACTGCTTAGGGTAGTAGCTCCAAACTTCTGTAGAGCGTGGCACATAATTGTCCCCTTAGGACTTACAGTACATGCACCCCCATTTGCATAAGTCCGAAACTCAAGGGAGGGGCTAGAAGGCTCTTCAGAAAAGAAGGAGGTGATCAACAAGTCTTTATCAAGAAAATGTGTATGTTTTTTATGTATGTTTTTGTATCCTGTAGTCAGTAATGTCTGTGTATAAGATATGATGTGTGTATGTACACATAAATGTACAGAGCTGTGTAAATGTTTTAGGCAGGTATGGAAAAAATGCTGCAAAGTAAGAATGCTTTCTCAACTAGAAATGGCATTGGTTTATTAATTCTTCAAGTAACAAAATGCAAAGCAAATTAAAAAAGGAGAAATCACTATCCAGGTAATATTTGATGTGACTACCCTTTCAAAATAAAAAGTTATGATATTGCCCCCATAAAGTCATGATTGCAACATCATCTAGTCTTTCTGTGATTAGATTAAGAGACAGAAGAATCTGAGCAGCCACATCCATAGACAGTCTGCGATCACTTTTCCAAGGTGTTTGGAACAACCTCTCAGCCGGGTTCCTTCAAAAACTATGGGCCTCATTTTTTTAAAACCTTCTAACAGTAAAGCAATCTGTAAGAGCTCAGATTTAATTTTCCAGAAAAGTTTTGGCCATACCTGCCTAAAACTTACACTGTACTGTATGCAAGTGTGTGCTTGTTCCAAGTGAATGTATGAGTGAGTGACTGTACATAGAATTGTGGATAAATGCTGTATTGGTGGAGGTTTGACTGGATTGTGCAACCAGTTCAGCTGTGCATGAGCCCATTTGGTAAGCGGAATCTATCCACCTTAAAAGCAGCAAACAGCTTTCTATAGGACTTGTGAGAACATTACCCAATGAATTTCCTAGCTCACATGTTTTAGTAATTATTGTTTCTGTTGAGAGAAACATAAGTACATGCTCTTTGATGAGCGAGGGGTCCATATATTTTTTTTGCACAGGGACCCTTTTTTTCTGTGTCCACCCCTGTTTTGACCCCTGGGACCTGCACCATGTGTGAGGACCTGTGATAAAATAGCCTTATTTGGGATGGTCATACTATTACTTTAAATCAGGCAAACAGCTACATAAAACAATATATGTTATAATGAAGTGATAAAGATAAAAAAGAAAAAAATTCTGACATTTTCAGGTGCATGTCATCTCCACACCCCTATTCCCTATCCAATTTCAATTACTTATGTTTTCACTTCTCTCTTTGCTATCACTGATTTATCTATAAAGACTAATGTTGATCAAACTGTTCTAGAAAAGTTAAGTTCTAGTAGAACTTCTTGAATTTGTAGAACTCAAACCAAACCGAACATTTTACTGTTCGTTCAAGTAAAGTTCTAGTTCGACATACCATTTTCAGTTTAGTTTTCAGCATTTTTCTGCACTTTTGGCGGCCATACCATCATATTTCTGCAGAGCACAGAGAAGTGTCAAAAACGTCATCGCTGAGGTGTAGGGCCCATTGGCTACTAAAATACATTGACCATGTTTTGATATTTCTGTGTTCCCTTTTGTGACACTTTTTTTCCCACACCCAGATTTTTTTTGGGTGACATTTGCGCTCACATAACACCTAATGTCATACACTAATTATATTATCAGAGTGCTTGGATTTGTAAATCAAACCATCCCCAAAAAGTTCAGTTTTTTTGCAGTTTTGGGGGTTCAGTAATTGTAAAACAACTGCTCCAAATCTCCTATGTAAAATTTGTTTTTGGGCCCCCTCTCAGGATCGGGCCCCTGCACTGCTCCCGCTACCCCCTTTTAGCTACCCCCCCTGTTTGAAAGCTGTCCTCATCTTTTAGTAGCATTGAAAAATAAAGTTTTTTTTTCTGTCACTCTTGAGCCAATTTTTCTTCCTAAGGTTCCACTTTCTAGTTTACTGTTTGGATGGAAATTCCAACTTCTCCTCACCTGTCTATATAAAAATTTAAACCCAAACATCTTCTCCCATAACCCAAAGGGGTTGAAGTTCGAGTTAAATAGAACCCGAACCGAACCACTAAAGTTCGGGTTCTAACAACTAAACTTTTATGATCCTCAACACTAATAAGCTTCTTTCCTGTTATAACAATATGTGAGATTTTAAACTGGTATGACCACACTTTTCGGGGGCATCTAGCAGAAACATCTATTTTGGGGGCTCCCTTGCTTGGCTCAAAATGAGGCGAAAGAAAAAAAAGTGCTGATTAACAAAAGGGGGATTGGTGGTGGCTACACAAGTTTTTTTAGCAAATTTTTTTTATTTTTCTATTTTCAGGTTGTGTTTAAAGTATACGCCCTTTTTTTTTTTAAAAAAAAAAACAATGGTGTAACAAACCTTTTGAAAACACGGTGGGATCCGGGGCTCTGGCACTACTGTGGGGGGGGGTTACTTGGGCAACAGGGATAAATTCCCTATCATGTTATAGGCTGGCTCATAAAGGGGGGCTCCTTGCTTGCTTAAATAGTGCTTGAAGAAGAACAGAGTGTGAGTTAACAACCGGAGGATTGGTAGTGGCTACCATTGCGAGAACATCTGGTCTGCCATCATGGAAATTACCAAATTTATATTCTGGGGGTTGATATGATCAGACCTCATTCCCGGAAAAGGGAAATCTGGATAAAGGGATTACTTTGCAAAGAATCCTTTTTGGATTTATAAATTAAAGGCCCTTTTACCCAATGGGCTAAATGAACAAGATTTTAATTTTTTTTATAATGACCTAGGAAACGTGTTGGTTTCTCTGCTACACTTTTTGTTTATCTAGGGGTTTGAAACTATTCCATTTTTTTAGCCCCTTTTCCCTAGAAATTGTGTTTTCTGTAAGGCTATGTCTTTCATACAATCTTAAAATTTTTGGCAGGCATGCCAGATGTTTTATTTCAAAATAATATCATGTGTTGCTTTGGGCAAAACAAAATATCCACTTCTCCATTTAATTTGTCTCTTATTTTTTGCAACTTAAAAACAACTTCATATCCTGTTTATCATTCTATGCCAAATTGAAATAAAAGGTTTTTTTTCCTATCTTTTTTTTCGGAAATTTTGTTCTATTATCTTTTTTTCTCTTTGTTGAAACTTCCATTTTTTTGTGCTATCCGCTCTTTTGCCTTAAAGTGCTTTTGGGCTTACATAAATTTTTATCGAAAACAGATGCAATTTCTGCCTGCGTCCCCAATTTAAGGGGGTAGGAAGCATGAATGGGGCTTTGGGGTTATATAATTAAAAAACCTCCGCCCCGGCTTGAACTATTTTTTCGGGGGCGGCACCCTGTCGGGGTTTTTCTTGCATCCCCCCCTCCTTTAAAGTGTGCATGCTTTTCGCCCAAACATAGAGTTTACGTTCCGCGGTTTTTAACCCTTTTTTTAAGGGGCGCCTTCGCTTTCCGGGATAGGGGGGTTTCGGCGTCCTGATTGGGGCGCGAAAATTTTTTACATTTTGTATATAAATTTTGATGAGGAAACTACCGGGGTTACGGGACACCAAGCTGTTCCGGGGGAAAAGTGAAGCCATAGCTCT
>JAODAL010055976.1:0-23589 GCA_025379985.1 Phyllomedusa bahiana | reverse complement strand
AAAATAAAAAAATTGTTTTCTGGGAATATTCATAAAGACAAAAGTTTTTTTATTAAACAGTTTATCAACTGTAACAGCCACCATGTAGTTTATGTTATAACGTGCACAGATTGTAATAAGTTTTATGTCGGTAGCAGTATAAGAAAATTGAAAACTAGGATTCATGAGCATATAGCAGGAATAAAATATAGACATGTTTTCCAATCTTAGACATTTTTTGGAAATATATAATGGCTGCCTAAACAGTTTCCAGTTTTATGCAATTGAAAAAATTGATTGCCCTAAAAGAGGTGGAAATTGGGAACAGCTTGTCCGCTTATGGGAAGTCTTTTGGATTATGGAGCTGGGAGCAAGAGCCCCGGAAGTGTTAAATTTTTGTAATGATTTACTGTATATTTATTAATATGTTGTACCTCTATATGTAAATTTATGTATTTTGAAGTGAGAGCTTTTAGTTATGTTAGTTCTTGTAATCATTTAAAGTACATTTATTGATAATTCAGTACTTTTAAGTCTTCATGATTATTTACATATGCACAAATACAAGTGTTTTTAAACTTTTTAACACTTTGTTATATATATTTTATTGTCAAGGCAAACTATGGGTTAAAGGAAGTTACGTTTAGAACCTGAGAGGTCACGCCTCTTCCCTTGTACACATAAGTTGCCGTTTTGTAACTAGAGATTAAGCTGAGAACAAGGGCGAGATTTGCAATGCCCGAAACGCGTTAAATACCTGTTACGCTATGTAGCTTTCCATTTTTTATCCTCTGTACCTTGAAGTTTAATAAAGCAAATCCGTGTTTTCCTCCATTCTGCTGGACTGCAGTTTTTTCTTTGTTGGCTTCATATCTGCTGAACACAAACATAAAAAGTCTTAGCTACGATACTGGACTGGAGACTGGCAAAAGCAGTTACTGACCTGGTACTTCTCAATCACAATGGGTTGATTGATGTGAAGTCCTCAACCATAAGCATGTTATATTGTAATATTTAGATTGAGGCAGGAAGGTCTTTCCTGTTATCAGACACAGTGATGGGTGGGTGGTTTAGGGCTTCCTTCGGGCTAATATGGTAAGATACAGTTTTAGACAAATATGTATTGATACAGTAAAGTTCTACTTCAAACCTGCTGCCAGGTAAGTGTAAATGGAGTATCTACTAAAGGGTCATCTACAAAGGCTGGTTATCAGCCAAACGTGTGTAGGAATACTTGTGTTCAATAACTGCCCTGTGTAAAGGTTCCTGTGATAAGGCCATCATATCTTTTTTTTAATATAGTTTTTATTGCATTTGAAACAATCATACAACATTTCACATACCAATTTAAGCCATGCAAGCCCCACCCCATTAAAAGTCTGTGAATTTTCAGTTTTGTGTACAACATGTCTGATGAAGAGAGCTAGTACTTTCCAAAAGTTACCATCAAATGTATTCAGTTAGTCTCTAAAAGATGTCGCCTACTTTCTTCACTCTTCTACAAGCTCCACCAGATAAATTGCACGGTATAGCATCAGGTATGGTCGTAAATGCAAAGTCCCCCTGGGAGGAGCTGAAAGCTCCATGTATCAGTCGTAGACCCATTTTAGAGAAATTAAAGAATCCGCTGTTCACATTCTAGCCGTGAGAAACAAAAACAGAAATACATTACTCAGAAATATTAATGCCTTTATGTTTCAAACAAAAAGATATCTCTTCGCACCTCTCAAACCCAGGTCTAGAGCTAAGGTTGGAAAGAGACACCAATGAGTTTATACTATCTGCATCGGCCCCAGAGCTCCACTATCTGGCCCAGGAGATACAAGGAAGACATAGAACAGGGTGGTATCAGATGATCAATTTCTGATGAGGTGTAGTATTTTATAATAAAGAATTTAAATTTTTTGAAGAATTTTTCCATACTTTTCTACATTTCTCGTCACATCTCTCTGCTGTAAATGAAGTGCATCTTTAAGTTGGTTGGCAATAGACTCCGCTGTAGGTATAATATCTGTTAACCAACTGGAAAGTAAGGCAAATTTTGTTAAAAGTAAAGTGGTTGTCTCACTACAATGATTAATTATCAACATGTAGGGAGAACGATAAATAGTTTTTTCAAATATATCGCTTTCGTTATTTTGCTTTGTTGAGGATGTAAAAGATATTTTATCTGCTTTGAGTTAATGCAATTTTATCTGGTTATCGATCTGCTCTCCCCTTGTCCCTCTGCTGTTTGCCTTATCTGAGAGCAGGCAGTAAGGTCACTACAGGATGGCACACAGGAGTGCTGGTAGCTTGAGAACAGAGTGTGTTACCTCTAACAAACAAAGCAGACTAATTACTTGTTTACCTTGAATTCTCAACCTCTCTGCTCTATAGATAAGATCTCCTGCTCTCATGTCAGTGCAATTAGAAGAGCTGTGAATACAGAGCTGATATGCTAATCACTGCTACAGAACCATCCAGCCTGATCAGGAAGAGACAGGGAGAATGAATCTGAAGCTGTTTTTGGCTCTGTGAAACAACATGGTAAGACAAGCCCTTTAAAATAATATGCAACAAGGAGGGAGGAGCCTTAATACGAAAATTGTGTGAGTCATCCTCATCAAAAAAGTGGAAAATAACTAACATATGTCCCAATCTAATCTTATCTGACCACACAGAATGGAGAATATAAGCAGCAGAGTCCCAAAAGTCTCTACTCATCTATACTCCCACACAGGGGCGTAACTACCGGGGTACCAGACATAGCAACTGCTCCGGGGCCCGTGGTCTTAGGGGGCCCGGCGCAGCTGCTACCGCATCTGCTCCCCCAGTAATGCCGCTCTTGGGCCCGCCAGTAGTGAACTTAACAGTTCACTGCGGCGGGCGGGGAGCTGAGGGGCCCGGCGTAGGGCCGCCGATCGGGCAGTGCAACCGATACTGCTCTATCGGGGCCGGCCGGTCTGTGAAGCCAGGTGGGGCCCGCTGCTGCCGTCAGGCTCCGCCCCTTTGCTTCACAGAGACTATCTCTTAATTGTATGCACTTCCGTGCGACAAGCATACAATTAAGATGAACGGTGGAGCAGGGAGAGCTGTGCGCTCCCTGCCCCTGCCGTACATCGCTCTGCAGGCGGCGCGGCGGAAGTGACGTCATCGCACCGCCTGCCGAGCTTCCTGGTCTCAGCCCCAAGCCTAAAGCAGAAGGCTTGGGGCCGGGAGTGGACAGAGACGACGGGGGAGCGCGGCCCGGTAGGGAAGTAGCTACAGGGGGCCCTGGGGGGGGGGGGACTATACCTACAGGGGGCCCTAATACTGGGGGACTATACCTACAGGGGGCCCTATTACTGGGGGACTATACCTACAGGGGGCCCTAATACTGGGGGGAGGACAATACCTACAGGGGGCCATAATACTGTGGGGTGGGGAAACTATACCTACAGGGGTCCCTATTACTGGGGGGGGGAACTATACCTACAGGGGGCCCTAATACTGGGGGGGGGAACTATGCTTACAGGGGGCCCTAATACTGGGGGGGGGGGGGAAACTATGCCTACAGGGGACTGCTAATACTGGGGGGGGGGGGGACTATGCCTACAGGGGGCCCTAATACTGGGAGGGAGGAACTATGCCTACAGGGGGCCCTAATGACTGGTGGGAAACTATGCCTACAGGGGGCCCTAATGACTGGGGGGGGGACTATTTGCCTACAGGGGGGGGACTATTCTGCCTACAGGGGGGCCCTAATCTACAGGGGGACTATTCTGCCTACAGGGGGGCCTTAATCTACAGGGGGGGGACTATTCTGCCTACAAGGGGACCCTAATCTACGGAGGGGGGGGGACTATTCTGCCTACAAGGGGGCCCTAATCTATGGGGGGACTATTCTGCCTACAAGGGGGCCCTAATCTACAGAGGGCCCTATTCTACCTACAGGGGTGGCCTAAGCTACAGGGGGCCCCATTGTACCTACATGGGAACCTAAGCTACCGCCTGGGGGCCCGAAGCTACCTACGTCTCCCCAAGCTACCTAGCTACTGCCCGGTGGATGCCTAGCTACCGCCCGGGGGCCCCGTTGTACCAACATACCGATTGGGGGAGCCCCATAATTACCAGGGGGTAAGTATTACCCTTTGGGCAATTCGAAATGCGACGTGTGTACATGGGGGGAGGGGGCACTCAGTTGAGAAAATGATAAAAAAAAAGTGAGGAGTCTCAGGTGTTTGTGTTGTAAATTCTGCAGGGACGAGTGGTGGACAAAAGAAGTCATCATGGAGGTCTTGACCAAATAGAGAAGAAAAGGGAAAGTGAACGACTCATCAGACAAGAGGTCACCTGTGAGGCCCTAAATGTAAGTAAACTGTTTGCAAAGCACCTGTGTACCTGGTATCTACCACTATAGGGTCACTGTATGGAGAAAATATTGGTTTTGGTGTGATGGTTTATAACCACTAACAGTACGGCGGTATTATTCAGTATTGTTATGTGGGAGATTATGTGGTGATGATGTGGCGGTATGATTAGGTGCTTGTATATTGATGTTTTGTGATATTGGTCTTGGTATACTGGTTTAGTCAATAACATTATGGTGGGACTAGTCAGTATATGGTAGTGATAGGTGGCGGTATTATTTAGAATTTATATATTGTTGCTTGGCAATATTGGTCTGGGTATACTGGCTTTGTCAGTAACATTATAATGGTGACATGTGGAGGTATTTGCTGGACCTTGTATAACCCAGCGAGAACTAAATCCAAAAACAATGGCACAATTGCATTTTTTTTTCTTGTGACCCCAAAAACAATTTTATTTTTCTGGGGTGGCGATGGTTGTGGGACGGGGGATGGGTGGGGCTCTGTCGGGACGGCCGGGGATGGGGAGGAAGAGGGAGGAGCAGGGGGTTGGGTCGGCCGGGGGAGGGGCCTAGACTCTCCAGCTGTATGGGGCCCCAAAATTTCTGATGGTGGCCTTGTCTACCACTATATGGTCACTATATGGCGGTACTATTGGTCCTTGTGTACTGATCAGTAATAGTGTAGGGGTATTATTCAGTCACTTTGTGCTCATGTTCTGGCGGTATAATCAGGTTCCTATGTAATAGTGTTATTGGTAATGTTGGTTTTGGTATAGTGGATTTGTTTGGTAGTAGTATGATAGTGAGAGCTATGGTGAGGTATTTGCCCCTTGTATTATCTACATTATTAAACAGCATGTCCTGGTAAATGTTCGTGGTCAGGGAGGCGGGCGAGGGGGGGGGGTAGGAGGCCCCATCCAAAAGTTTGCTTTGGGGCCCTGGCTTCTCTAGTTACGCCCCTGCTCCCACAGATCATAAAAAAGATCCGTGCAAGCTTCAGCACATTTTGTACATGCTATGAGTCTGTTTTCAGCAGAGATTGATGGTGGTAGGTTAAAAGCTAAGATTGCTTTATGAATTATACGGAGTTGGTTGTCTCTCCATGTTTCATTAATCACCTGTTTGTGAGGCACTTGCCACCCCTTTCTGATCTTATGGCTCTTTCTGAATCATGTAGCCTAAGCTCCCAATTTTTAACGTAGGTGTCTAATAGCCCCCTAACTAGAACTGGATGAATCTGTCGTTATAGGGACAAAATAGAAAAAATTCTGATTCCCGTGTAACTCATTTGAGAGGTTTTTAGGTGAGTCCACGGGCCATCGTATCTTGCTACAGCACTAGCCATAGTGCACACACCGGTCTGAACAGGATGTCACCAATTCACCTTCTGATTGCTGTAGTGGTCATGTGTCTTTGGCTGACATCACCTTTCGGAGCGTTTAGTTCCAATCAGGGATGTCAGCCAATGGCACATGACCACTGCAGCCAATCAGTAGGCACAGCAATAACGTCTTGTTTGGAACAGCGGAGATTGAGGACGGCGCAGCACTGGATCTGAGGTGAGAGGAGAGTATAACTTTTTTTATTTTAATAGGGCAGCAGTATGTTAAAAAAAAAAAAAAATTGAAAAATGTAACCGGACAACCCCTTTAATGTTTTCTCTGCTTAGGTGGTAGAGTCTGGATATTAGGAAACCCATCAAAAGGGATTTAACCATCGCAAAAATTGGTGGCATACCCTGTTTCCCCGTAAATAAGTCATCTTCCAATAGTAAGTCCTTGTGCACTTTTTTTTAAGGCCTCCCCTGAAAATAAGACCTAGCGGCAGGCATTGCTACAGCTCCCCCCATTCTATATATTAGGGTTAGCAGATCATTTGGATAGGTTTTACCTTGTTTGGGAAGCTACCTGGACAAGAGGTGCTCATTTATAGAAAGTGCAGTTGCTAGACATGAGACATGAGAGATTGGGGAGATTCTAAAAGAAATGGAGTCACCAGAAATTCAGGGTTTGGAGAGTGATGATGATGTTCCAGAAGATGAGGACATGACTGTCTTTGATTAAATGTTGCTTTTTTTTTTTTATAAATATCGGGATCAGGAAATGTATCATAGATTGTTGTACATTGAAATAGTCACAAGTAATTCTTGATGGAAGTCAGACTTTTGGCTGTTTATGCTGATGTTTGTACTGACATGACTACAGTATATTAATAAATGTGGATTTTTGTTCAACACCAAGGCCATGTTCACGGCTTATTCTGGGACGTATTCAGCCCGTAATTCGCGCCGTACTGCCCGAATTACGGGCTGAAATACGTCCCAGTCATTACGGTAATCCACAGTTCTCACAGAGAACTATGGATTACGGCTCCTCTCCCTGCTCGCACAATACGAGCTGCCGCCCCCCCCCCCCGCCCCGCCCACTTACACACGGCGTAATTGCGGGGCGAAATACGTCCCGCAATTAAGCCGAGTGAACATGGCCTAAGGGCCACATGTATGAAACAGTTTCTATGGGCAAAAAAGTGAGTTTTAGACCAAAACCATTTCATACATGTGGCTCTAAATGTGAATTCTTGTTAATGGAAAAATAAGACATCCCCTGAAAATAAGACCCAGCGCATCTTTAGGAGCAAAAATTAATATAAGACACTGTCTTATTTTCAGGGAAACAGGGTATTAACAAAGTAGCCCATCAATGTCAGAGAGGGATTCCACCTCTGGGACCATTACCTATCTCTGAATCTTCTGAATGGAGTTGTTGTGGCATTTGGCTCCATCTGCGGTCACTTCACCATTCAGAAAAGGGGCGTTTCACAGGCTCGTTCTAGAGAAAGCCGCGGGTCCCAAAGGTAGAATCCGCACCTATCTGACATTGATGGCGTATCCTAGGGAGATCCCATCAATGTTTGTGATGGCAAAACCCTTCTAAGTGCACCTCTTCAGAAGTCCAGTAGCCAATGCATTTAAAATGTGTCACTTTTTGCCCCATCTTTTTTCTCATTTCTTTTATTGCCTGTTCACTACTTTTTTCATTGGTAGCATCTGACACTTGTGTACTGTATCCTAGATAATGCTGTAATGAGCATGTGTCCGTTACGCTTTTAAATCATTTTATAAAGGTTACGACAGTAAAGTTTTGCATCACATGGAAACTGTATGATGCTTGCAGCAAACAAGGGACTCTGTTTTCTCATGTGGCCTTGCTGTACTATCGGACATGTCGTTTAACCCCAGGGCTGCATTGGCTGAGTGACTTTCGCTCCCGTCGGGGTTTCCTATATTCCTTTTGTTTGAAATTACCAGCCTGATAAAAGTCTCTATATACATGTGTGCCACATACCTATATATAAAAGAGTTCTGTACACAGGACACTGTGAGTCATAGAAGCATTGCCCATAATTATGAGAAAAAAATGCAAGTAACCTAGAGTCTTAAATTTCATGTGGAGGGTGCTCAGACTTGTCTCTTTTATAGCTTATCTGGAAGAACCAGTCATCAGGAGAAATAACACTTTGTAAAAGAATTACTATTTTACCTAAGCTCCTGTAAAAAATGTAAGCTTATAGAGGATGGTTTCCTTAAAGAGATTGTCTCACTACATTGATTCATCTTACCTCAGTCCTGTTTTCTTGGTTTCATTTTGAATTCCGGGGCGTGTTTACTGGCTTTTTCTAGGCTGCAGTAGAAGCCAGGTCTGTAGCTATAGCAACCAGTGCTGGCAGCCTACCAGGAGAGATCAAACAGGCCTGTAGCTATAGCGCCTGAGGAGCTGATGCAGCCCATACAAGAGGGGATATCTCCGAATCGGTAGGATACGGATAATGGACATATATTGCAAAATGACTTGTTTTTAACATAAAAAGCAATCCTTGTAGTGAGACAACCCCTTTAAGTATAGCTCAGTATAGAAAACTGAAGTTTTCTGGGGCAGCCCCATTCATACATGTCGCTCTATGAGTCTATTTGCAGCAGAGAGCAGGTTAAAAGCTAAGATTCCTTTATGAATTATACGGAGTTGGTTGTCTCTCCATGTTTCATTAATCACCTGTTTGTGAGGCACTTGCCACCTCTTTCTGATCTTATGGCTCTTTCTGAATCATGTAGCCTAAGCTCCCAATTTTTGAAGTAGATATCTAAATGCCCCCTAACTAGAACTGGATGAATCTGTCGATTTAAGGACAGAATGGAAAAGATTCTGGAAGGCAGACCCATCTAATTTATTCTCGTGTACCTCATTTGAGAGGTTTTTAGGTGAGTCCAGGGGCCATTGTATCTATATGCAGCGCTAAAAATCATTTTTGCTGGTGGCACATCTCCTCATGTAAACAGGGGATGTCCTCCATACACAGTGATGAAAGTGAATGGCCCCAGTGCCAAGTGCAAGTTATGAATGAACATCTGTGAGGCCAATTTGGCAGTATACCAACTCTTTTTGAGGTGCGCCAATCGACTTTCAATAGGTAAAAAGAGCCTCCGTTGATGGAGGTTGTGTTTGGAGTCTTTGACACAGATTCTGTAATAAATCACTTGACAGCCATCATGATGGAAACCCGACAGAGCCCAATGTAGCCAATAGGGTCTGTTGGACGTCTACACAACATAGTTAAAATGGCACTTTAACATCGCTGTATCAAGTATTTTTGCATGGTTTTGCACTTAGACCGCATTCGGTTTTTGGATTTCCTGCTGGCCCAGTACATTGACCGTACGGGAATCTGACAGAAGATACAACATGTTCTATATTCCGGCTGATTTCAAAACAGACCAGAAGAAATCTGTGCTGTGAAGACTACACAGAGTATTTATTGCTGTCTATGGTGCACTGGCTACAGTCGGATTTTTGGTGGATTCTAAATACTGAATCCACCAAAAACCTGTGCTGTGTAGACGTAGCCTAACAGACCTGATGGGGTCTCTAAATGGAACCTCTGACACAGATGTGAAACAGGAGGAACATGTCCAGAGGAACTAGACAGGGATGTGTTATCTCCCTTTATGGGGAGATATGGTTTCTTCTCTGGAATTCTGATAAACTGGGTTTAGTCCAGTCTATTACTTCTTTATAATTTATAGATTAATATGGATGGATTCCTTCATTTCATTTTGCAGGTTAAAAATGTTACATATCTGAGGGTATTGGAAACGAATGAGGATTACACATAACTGTAATGGTAGCCAGGTATGTGGATCCTCTGGGTCACCATGACAGATGGGGCAGTCCACACCAGGGAGTGGAGTCTAATGAGCCCCTGGTATTCACCAGTGCCTTCTGCAAGGCGGGATGGTCTTGGCTGTGGAGAACTACCAGTTCGCTACCCCTGAGTAAATAAAGGTAATTTAACAGCAACCAGAGGTTAGGATCAATGTAGCAGGATCACTAAACATCAACGAACTGACCAGGAACACAGGCAAGAAGTTTCTCAAGTCCCAGATGGTGGTCGTCATTGGACAGGTCATTCGGCACTGTCCCTTTAAAGGGAACCTGTCACATAGGTTGTGCCCCCCTTGCTGAGGGCAGCACAAGCTAGTGTCAGACCTGCTGTTTCCAGCACTGTGCCCCTTATTCTGTAAGATGCAGCAGTTTTAGAGCATTTACCCCTCAAATCTTATTCATGAGTAGGTGTTGGCTCCACCCACCAAATGCTAGCCCCGCCCACTGACTGTTATTCACATGTTTCTACCTATTCAAAGTAAAAGGTTTGTCAGTTAATGTGGGCGGGGCTAGCCTCAGATGGACGGGGTTTGAAAAAACTGGCTCTCTGAGTGACTCTTCGAATTACTCTTCTGGCTGAAAACTGCAGATTTGAGCATTAAATACACGAAAACTACAGCATCTTACAGAATAAGGACACAGCGCTGGAAACAGCAGGTCTGACACTAGCTTGTGCTGTCCTCAGCAAGGGGGGCACAACCTATGTGACAGGTTCTCTTTAAATCTCAGCGAGCCAGAGCTCGCACGTGTGGGGCGCTTGCAGCAGTGAGGACAGGTGAGTACACACTGAGAGAGGGGTCAGAGCGACATGTGCATGTCCGCAGTCCAGAGCTGCGACCTCGGCGTGGACCATGACATGAATATTGTTCCAGTCCTCAATAAATTCGGATAGGGCCTGCTACAGGGGCCAAATAGGCCTGGAAATGTTGACCGATTTCTTTGTTGCAGAGTGACCCCTACAGGATGGTGTTGGTAGTCTAGTGATGACTGTCTCACTGTGGAGATGGCACAGCAAGAAATTGGCACATACTCCTTCCTTTCAATGTAGAACTCACAAAGACCTTATTCAGATCAAACCATAACTTTTTTCTATTTTTCTGTTGATATAGTTTTATGTAGTTTTTACTCATACCCTTTTGAGGTATGTGGGACGTCTATTACTTTTTTTTTTTAAAGAGGAGAATGGAAATACAAGCAATTCTGCCATTTTTTCATACTCCCTTTTATTGTGTTCACCAAGCAAGTTCAATAATATGTTATCTATATTGCTCAGGTCAGTATGATCACTGTGATACCATATATGTGTATTTTGTTTACCACTTTTTTAACATTTTCATACAAAAACGTTGTACTATTTTACTTTTTTTATTTTTTAGACCCACTGGGGAGTCTTTACATTGTGATCCTTTAAAAGGATTATCCCACTTTAGACATTGATGGCATACTGCTTAGGATATACCATCAGTGTCTGACAGTTGCAGGTCCCACCTCTGGTATCCGTACCTATCTTCTACACGAGCCCCAAAACCTTCTGAACAGAGACTCTCTCATAGACATGCTTGGCTGTAATCGGAACTCCCAATCATGTCCACAGGAAAGTTCTGCCCTCCTCTCTGTTCAGAATGGGAGGTTCCAGGGCTCGTTTAGGAGATAGGTGCGGATCACGAAGTGGGACCTGGACCTATAAGGCTATGTTCACAGGACTTACTGCGGCACGTATAGTACTTGCCGCAATATGGCGGATGTTTTGGAACCACGTGATGATAAGCGTGTAACTCCAAAGCACGGGGGGTGGAGGGGGCGGCCGGGCGCCAGGCCCATAGACATACATGTCAATTCTCCCCCTGTGAGTACAATATGATCGTATTGTATGTGCGAGGGGACGACGCGTAATCCATAGCTATGAGAGCTATGAATTACCATAATTGTGGCGCGCATTTTGTTGCGTATTAAGCGCAATACGCGGCGAAATATGCGCGCAATTACACGCACAAATAAGCCATGTGAACATACCCTTAGACAGTGATGGCATATCCTAGCGGTATGCCATCATTGTCTAAAGTGGGACAACCCTTTTAAACTGCAGTTGCTTATATAATGCTTTGAAATCCTCAGTATCGCTCAGTAGAACTTACAGGCAATTTATTAGGCTGTGCCTCATAGCATGCGGTAGTAATTTTTATATATACTGTGTTGGAATGTATTTAGTTTGGAACTGTATTAATTAGTTACTAATATGTCAGGTTTTTAACAGACCGTATGTGAACTTGGTCTTGTTCCCCGGAAGAAACTGTGAAGAGTGAAACCCTGGGTCGGTTGGATCTTTGGATTATTGCCATTAGAGATGTTATTATCCATGTGTTAATTGCTGTTTGTTAGTCAGTGTAATAAAAATGATGTCTGGAAAAGTCTGGAAGTCCTGCACTGTTTCTTTTTTCATTTATAGATACACAATAAGAATGAGAAAATAAAGACGTTTCCAGTGAACGTTTTCCAGGGAATTCTGAAACAATGCTTACTCGCAAAGCAGCTAATTGGGAACAAGTGTTGTAGCCTGGAAAAGAGACTTTACTTATTTATTAGTAAACAAAACAGCAAACAAGAAAAACCAAAAGGTCAAAAAAGTATATGATAGGAGCATAAATATTACCAATAAACGCCAAACAAAACCTATCAAAGGAATACACTTTATTGAAATCCATAAGAACATATACATAAGAAAAAATAATAAGTATGTAAAAGATGGAAGTATTATGAAAACAACCTCCATGGGAGATGTATGACCAATAGAATGATATGGAATTAACAGAAAAGAAATGGAGAAGCATATATAGCGCTAACCAACAGTAACCAAGCAGAATAAAAACCTCCAAACTGAGTGATCAGTGTAAAGGAATCTGCATACAGACCAAAGGAGAGGCAAATACCAACGTGCGTTACCCAGAAACATCTGTCTGCAGATGGTAACTGGCTCGCCACATGTTTCACTTTCACTTCTTCTTGCATAAGATGTTGGTTTTATACAGTGCTCATTTAAGATACAATGGCTTAAAGAGGTTTTGCCACGATGTAAAGTTGACGTGGGATCCTCCAAAATGGGTATTTAATCACTTTTCTAAATATATGTGATTACAAAAAGTGAAGCCTGTGAGAGCTACAGCATTGCTCAGTCCCCCTTAGTTTCCTGAAAGTTTACATTAGACACGACCAGGAGCTGACATGCGCTTGTGTGTTTGCACTTCTTATCTGATGACAGGGAACATGAAGAAGCTTGCAGTGGGCTGGGGAGAAAGTACAGTGTATGAGTCTGTCTGCTGTATAGATAATCCACTGGCTGTAATATTATTTGAGTAAACTTTCGAGATGCTCCCTGCTTCCTCGCTCTCTGCTCACCCCCCTCCCTCTCACTCCTGCAGCCCTTCATGACTCAGCATGCTTTGTTTATATTCTCTACTGAGCAGATAACAAGGAAAGGAACTAACTTCATGCATGCAATGGTCTTTCCTGGGGCATTGTGTTTTGAAACCACACTCACCATACAATGTGATAGACACTGCTGATCTGTGGCTCATGTGATTGATGGAAGATCCAACCAATTATCATGAACATTTTACTTGTAAAACTTCTGTATCAGTGAAGTGCATGCAGTGATTGATGGTCTAGTAATGCCTCTGTACAGTACAGTGCGATACTACATGTCCTGTACTGCTCTTTACATGTATTAGTGAGGTGCATGCAGTGATTGGTGGTCTAGTAATGCCTCTGTACAGTACATGTGTACTACATGTCATTGAACTGCTTTTACATGTATTAGTGAGGTGTATGCAGTGATTAGTGGTCTAATAGCGCCTCTTTACAGTAGAGTGTGGTGCTGCATGTTCTGTACTGCTCTTACATGTATTAGTGAGATGCATGCAGTGACTGGTGGTCTAGTAATGCCTCTGTACAGTACAGTGCGGTACTACATGTCATTGAACTGCTTTTACATGTATTTGTGAGGTGCATGCAGTGATTAGTGGTCTAATAGCGCCTCTTTACAGTACAGTGCAGTACTACATGTCCTCTACTGCTTTTTACATATCAGGATGAGCCGCTCCTTTGAACACCAGGTGAGGGCCGTTTTTTCTTTTTTTCTGGTACATTGTGTATAAAGTGCATGCCATAAAGAAGCTCCTGTCCTCAGCATAGAAAGTGATTTCCAGCTGCCAACAGCTCTTTTTGATGTTATATGGATTCTTTAGTCATTTTGCATTATGTTGGGGACACTTTGGGGCTTCAGAATCAATCACCAATTTTCCATAGAGTTATAGTTGCAACATACAATGGTCGTCCCAGAACTAATTAATATTGTATATTGAGGGATCACTGTATTCATTAGTTTTGTTGCATTAAAACAGATGATGAATTTATGGCGACCAAGAATCAGAGAATGTTGTCTGAGGAATTATATGATATGACCACATGATCTCCACTTTGTATTAGAGATATATTACAATAAAGATGCATTAATAGTAAATGATTTCCAGTTATTGTGATTCATAAAGCCAGTTTATGGATGTGGCTATATGTTCAGTATGAAAATGTACAATTGTCATCATTTTACATATTTGTAAAGTAGCTTTCTATTGGAGTATGTGGAACCCGAAAAAAAATATGCAGCCCCATATGTTAGTCTAAGTTCTAAGTGATTTTGAGACCAAGTCAACAGCTTTAGCTTTTTGGCCTGTTCCTTGAACCACTCCTGAACATTTTTTTTTTAGTATAGCAGGATGCATTATCCCGCTGGAAGAGGCCTCAGCCATTAGGGAATACCAGTGACACCAGGACACTGTGGCTGGGAGCGGCCATGCTCTACTGGAGGAGATACACAGAACACAAAGTCTGGTTGTAATAGTTTGTAATGTCTATGCCATGTATTTACACCTGATAACTACTGAAATGTTATACCTCCCCTGCAACAATCATGTGACCTGGAGACTACAGCCAAGACAATTACCTATCTATCTACACACAGCTTTCTCTGAATGTTTACCCCTCAAAATAGAGGAGGGTTCTGGTTGGCTTTTTAACAGATTTAGCTCAAAAGAGTTAGGGCGACATGTATGAACATTGGTGCATAGAGTCCAGTCCTAAATCACTCTGAGGCAGTGTAGATAAAGCAGAATGTATGAGCCTGTTCTTCTGCAGGTCATATATACAAGGCAGTGTAGAGCCAATACCACAAGTCTGGCTCAGGCACCACCTTTACCCTGGTCTGGCTGTTCTTCTGCAGGTCATACATACAGGCACAGTATAGAGCCAATACCACAAGTCTGGCTCAGGCACCACCTTTACCCTGGTCTGGCTGTTCTTCTGCAGGTCATACATACAGGGCAGTGTAGAGCCAATACAAGTCTGGCTCAGGCACCACCTTTACCCTGGTCTGGCAGTTCTTCTGCAGGTCATACATACAGGCGCAGTCTAGTGCCAATACCACAAGTCTGGCTCAGGCACCACCTTTACCCTGGTCTGTGCTTCTTCAGGTCATACATACATGGCAGTGTAGAGACAATACGACGAGTCTGGCTCAGGCACGACCTTTACCCTGGTCTGGCTGTTCTTCTGCAGGTCATACATACAGGGCAGTGTAGAGCCAATACCACAAGTCTGACTCAGGCACCACCTTTACCCTGGTCTGGCTGTTCTTCTGCAGGTCATACATACATGGCAGTGTAGAGTCGATACCACAAGTATGGCTCAGGCATCACCTTTACCCTGGTCTGGCTGTTCTAACTGTTCTGCACCTAGATTTGGTATCAAAGAATCATAAATGTATCTACCTCTATGAATGTGGTGTGACGCCCCAGAACAACCCAAATCTTTGGCGCATTAAAAAAGTGTCGCTCTTGAGCCCTCTCTTCTATGGAGAGACTCTGTCTTTCCCCTCGGTCCCTAGGCACCTGATCTCCCAGATCTACCTGTGGCTTCTTTCCCCCGCTGACCACTCCCTTCCCTCCTTTTGTGTGGCCTGGGAGAAGGAATTACAGATGACTTTCTTCCTGGAGCAATAGAGGAAATGTTTTTACCTCACACATAAAGCTGTCATTGCTAGCAAATCTCAAGAAACCAGCTTCAAAATCCTTTCCAGATGGTAAAGGGTGCCAGTCCTTCTCCATAAATGGTTTCCTTCGGTCTTGGATCTATGCTGGTGCTGTAGCCGGGAGCCTGGTACCATGGTGCACATATGGTGGGGATGTTCGGTCCTCAGGAGGTTCTGGGAAACGGTCCTGCGGGCTATTTATGATTGTACTAGTGTCTCGGTGACTGATTCCCCTGAAGCCACCCTCTTGTTTATGTTCCAATTCCCCCAAACTAAATATAAAAAATCGTTGCTCAGACATCTCCTGCAAGCAGCCAAAACTGTCATACCCAGGCGTTGGCGTCAGACCTCTCCCCCCTCTATCTGCGATTGGATAGAGGAGGTTTCTTTCCTCTGTCGGATGGAGGAGTTGATTGCCCACTCCCAGGACGACATTATTAAGTTCCTGCACACCTGGAACCAATGGACCCTGATCAATCATTTAAGGCCTTATCGGGCTGATGCCCGGGACGCCACTCGGCCCTCGGTGTTGATCTTTTTTTGTTCTTTTCTTAGTGTCTCCGCCCTTTGCCTTGCTGCCTCCGCTGTGGCTCGACGGACCGGAAAGTTCTTTTCCCTCCTCTCCCCTTCTTTTCTCTTTCTTAATTTCTTAACACAGTCCGAGGTTAAGCTCCTATTGCAAGCAGTTCCTTGCATACGTTTGTGTTTTTGTCATTTTTCATTATTGGACACATTTTGTAAAATGTTATTGATCAATGTGTTTTCTCAAGCAATCTGACTGCGGTACTTTATGCTGTTCTTGTTCTGTTATATGAAAATGCTTAATTAAAATAAAAAAATAAATAAAAAAGTGTCGCTCCTGCGCTTATCATTCCAAAGTTTGGAGTGTGACTGTTCATACATCTCTAGAACAGGGCTATGACAGCTTTTTGACGCCAGATAACTGGCACAATCGCCTTCATACATGTCGCCCATAGGGTTTCTTATTAGGGACATGTACCCTGCTCTACAAGGGCTAAACACCCTAAAACAGCTGTCCATATCCTATGTAACTATTAGTACATGACAGTCAGTACCCTGTATAACTATTAGTACATGATAATCAGTATCCTACATAACTATTAGTACATTATAGTCAGTATACTGCATATAACTATTAGTACATGTCAGTGCCCTATATAATTATTAGTACCTTATACAACTATTAGTGTATAACAATCAGTAGCCTACACAACTTTTAGTACATTACAGTCAATATCCTATATTACTTTTGGTACATGGCAGTCAGTAACTTACCGTATATAACTATTAGTACATTACAGATAGTACCCTGTATAACTATTAGTACATGTCAATTAGTATACCATATAACTATTAGTACATTACAGTCAGTATCCTATATTACTTTCAGTAAATGGCAGTCAGTACCCTGTATAACTATTAGCACATGTCAGTTAGTATACTATATATCTTTTAGTACATAGCAGTCAATACCCTTTTAGTACATTACAGTCAGTGCCCTATATAACTATGAGTATATGACAGTCAGTACTCTAAATAATTATTAGTACATTACAGTCCGTATCCTCTAGAAGTATTAGTACATGATAGTAATCTACAGAGCTAAAGATAGGCACATTGTAGGCAGATGACCGTACACTACAGAGTCACTGGAAGCAAGAACTAGAGAAAGGGAAGGCAGAAGGGACTTTTGAAATGCTGAATAACAGAATGTCCTAATGAATAAAATAATGTCATAAATATGTACATATTTGGCCTATTTTCCACCTCTTGGTGACAGCACTCTTCTGCGTTTAGTAGGTCCCTGTGATATTTGTGTCTCCCCCTACTGAAATGCCGTAGCTCCCCTGTAGCGACCAGTATAGAGGAGCCGGGTGGTGGCCCACAGGTGTCTTTGGGCTTCCTATTTGTGTACTGTTATTGGCCCTGGCTCCAGTTCCCTAGTGTGAGGCACACAATCCCAGAATTCCAGGAATAAGGCAACTCTGCAATTTAAAGAAAAGCTAAAAAAAAACAAACAAAAAAAACCCTGAGATGAAAAACCCAGCTGTCCTGCAAACATGCTCAGGTTTATTATATAACAGGCAGAAAGGTAATAATACAACTCCAAGCACTGACATATGTGTTCTGCCCCACGTGTTGACAGACCTGACATATATTATGGGAATTACTTTTACCACTAGAGGTCAGGCAAGTATCATGTATAGGAAGAAGGTATCCACAAACATGCAGATGTCTCTGAGGCCCCAAATCCCACACCTTACCTAATAGTTTTTATACATTATGCAATCAAATATTATAGAAATGTGACTTCCATTTCATTCGTTCCAATTCAAGAATTTGTATTAAATATTTTTTGGATCTAATAAAAGAATACATAAGAACAATACGAAAAGACAAAAAAATAAGATTATTATAAAGTATAAATATCTAATTAAATATCTAATATAGCTTTTTTTTTTCTCAGTTTGAAAACAGTCATTGATTAACATAGAGCGGGAAACCTTATCAAATGACAAAGGTTTGTGACACACAGGTTATAAATATTCTCTTTGCTTTAAATCTATGAATCAGAATGATAGTATTTCTTTGATGACAATAAAGGGAAAACAGAAAACATTATAAATATAAATTGTCAGTCTGGTTTAATACACAAACCCTTTTATGAGGCAACTCAGCTGTGCAACCAGAGGGCCGCTCCAGTCTGGAGCATCTAATGTTAGATGCTAAGACAGTACATACACGGTGGGCAGTACCCTATAGAGCCACAGTCACATGATGGTCAGTGCTGAATAAAACCACAAATAGTCATATGATGATCAGTGGCCTATAAAACCAACAGTAGGAACATTGTTGTTAGTGTCTAATAAAACCACAAATAATCACTTGATGGTCAATACTCTAAATAACCAACATTAGGCACATTATAGTCAGTGCTGTATAAAACCACAGTCACATGATGGTCAATACCATAAAGAACATACATTAGGCATATGATGGTCAGTGCTGTATAATACCACAAACAGTCGCATGATGGTCAATACCCTAAAGAACCAACATTAGGCACATGATGGTCAGTGCTGTATAAAACCACAGTCACATGATGGTCAATACCATAAAGAACAAACATTAGGCACATGATGGTCAGTGCTGTATAAAACCACAAACAGTCACATGATGGTCAGTGTCCTATAGAACCACAAACAGTCACAGGATGGTCAATACCCTAAAGAACTAACATTAGGCACATGATGGTCAGTGCTGTATAAAACCACAAACAGTCGCATGATGGTCAATACCCTAAAGAACCAACATTAGGCACATGATGGTCAGTGCTGTATAAAACCACAAACAGTCGCATGATGGTCAATACCCTAAAGAACCAACATTAGGCACATGATGGTCAGTGCTGTATAAAACCACAAACAGTCGCATGATGGTCAATACCCTAAAGAACCAACATTAGGCACATGATGGTCAGTGCTGTATATAACCACAAACAGTCGCATGATAGTCAATACCCTAAAGAACCAACATAAGGCACATGATGGTCAGTACTGTATAAAACCACAAACAGTCATATGATGGTCAGTACTGTATAAAACCACAAACAGGCACATGATGGTCAGTACTGTATAAAACCACAAACAGGCACATGAAGGTCAGTACCCTAAATTACCAACAGTAGGCCCATGGTTGTTAGTGTCTTATAAAACCACATAAATAATCACTTGATGGTCAATACTCTATATAACTATCAGTAGTCACATGACGGTTAGTACTCTATAGAACTACACAAAGTCCCATGATGGTCATTGTCCTATAGAACCACAAATAATCACATGATTGTCAGTGCCCTATGGAAAAAAAGGGGTTTGTGCACATTTTACCAGCTCCAAAATGTTCTTATACGCCAAGCTGAAAACTTTGTTGAGGTGCTCGGATAAAGTCCTCAGGCAGGAGGGTGTCAGTCGACAATCATGAAAAAGAAAGATAATTCGGCACACCCAAAGGTGAGGTGAAGATTAAAAGTCCAAAATTTATTTCATATCAATTAAAAATAGAGGAACATCAAGGGTGTGAATACCCTTAGCATCAGGCTAAAAAGAAACGCCTACGTGTTTCGGATGAACAGTCCTTATTCTTGGCGTGGATGATCTTACAACACTAAAACATTTAAAATCATGTGGAGCCAATGACGCACAAGCATGAATCGGAAGAGGATCTATTCTCTTATTGACCAATGGCATTTAATTCAAACAAACTCAGCTTGTCTTAATTGGACATAACCATGCCCTGATCCTGTGTCAAACATTTACTACTAGGTATATACAAGCAGCTCGACTTTTAAACAACAACGAAAGATTTGTACAAAATAACCACAATATCAATGTAAATACAAATGAAAAACAAATTTATATGTTATAGATTTAATACTGAATATCAATTATTCTATATATGATAAAAAAAAAAGAATTATGTATCATACAATCCAGTGTTATCTAGTTCCATAATAAATACAATATCATTAAACTGTTTCCATAAAAAACACTATATAAGTTTAAATATCACTCACCCAAAAATCATTAAAAATAATAGAGAAGGTCTGTTCTTAAAGGGGTGTCTTACTACAAAGAATAGCTTTCAAAATGTAGGGAACACTAAATGAAGACGTTTTCCAAATACATTGCTTTGTTCATCTTTTTTTGTTAATGAGCTACCAATGATTTTATCACCTTCTATGCTCTCTCTGGTTCCCCAAGTGACTGACCTGTGTACTCCTTCTCCCCTGCTGTTTGTTCTGATAGCAGGGAGTGACATCATCACACAGGTCTGGGCAGGCAGTGTGAGAGCTTGTGTTTTATCTGAACCTTCAGACAAAAGACTAATTACTCTACTGTTTACGTTAGCTCAGCAGCTTCTCAGGACCTCAGAGAAGTTAATTTATTTAATCTAAACTGATAAACAGAGAAGTCGGAATACACGGAACTCATATGCTAATTACAGACAGCTTGACCAGGAAGTGACAGAGCAAAGCAGCATTATTTCATTCATGCATCCTATGAAACTTTGAGATGAGACAACCCCTTTACGTTTAATCCCAAAAATATCTCATATTTAACTGGAATATCCAAAAGGCTTCTCTTTTAAATAGACTATGTTTATGGTCACCTCCTCTCTTTGGCTTGTGTACCACCTCGATATCATTAAATCGAAATGAATCTAAACAAAAAGCATGTTCCTGAACGAAATGTCGGGATGCACTAGACATACTGGGGTTGCTCCCCTTGCGTATAGCAGTAAGATGTTCACTAATACGTATTTTTAATTTTCTGCTGGCATATCCCACATATTTCAATTTGCAGACCGTACAAGTGATTTGCAGGCTGTACAAGTAATCATATACACTCACCGGCCACTTTATTAGGTACACCTGTCCAACTGCTCGTTAACACTTAATTTCTAATCAGCCAATCACATGGCAGCAACTCAGTGCATTTAGGCATGTAGACATGGTCAAGACAATCTCCTGCAGTTCAAACCGAGCATCAGTATGGGGAAGAAAGGTGATTGAGTGCCTTGAACGTGGCATGGTTGTTGGTGCCAGAAGGGCTGGTCTGAGTATTTCAGAAACTGCTGATCTCCTGGGATTTTCACGCACAACCATCTCTAGGGTTTACAGAGAATGGTCCGAAAAAGAAAAAACATCCAGTGAGCGGCAGTCCTGTGGGCGGAAATGCCTTGTTGATGCCAGAGGTCAAAGGAGAATGGGCAGACTGGTTCGAGCTGATAGAAAGGCAACAGTGACTCAAATAGCCACCCGTTACAACCAAGGTAGGCAGAAGAGCATCTCTGAATGCACAGTACGGCGAACTTTGAGGCAGATGGGCTACAGCAGCAGAAGACCACACCGGGTGCCACTCCTTTCAGCTAAGAACAGGAAACTGAGGCTCCAATTTTGCCCAAGCTCATTGAAATTGGACAGTAGAAGATTGGAAAAACGTTGCCTGGTCTGATGAGTCTCGATTTCTGCTGCGACATTCGGATGGTAGGGTCAGAATTTGGCGTCAACAACATGAAAGCATGGATCCATCCTGCCTTGTATCAACGGTTCAGGCTGGTGGTGGTGGTGTCATGGTGTGGGGAATATTTTCTTGGAACTCTTTGGGCCCTTGGTACCAATTGAGCATCGTTGCAACACCTTGTGGAATCTATGCCACGAAGAATTGAGGCAGTTCTGAAGGCAAAAGCGGGTCCAACCCGTTACTAGCATGGTGTACCTAATAAAGTGGCCGGTGAGTGTAAACCACAAATTCAGATTTACAAATAATGTGGTTTTTGATTTTGAATGTCTTGTGTTTTTTTCTGTAGGGAAAATTATGGACTTACATTGTATATCTAAACACACCACATCGTGTATACCCACACTTAGAAAAACCTTGATAGGATAACAGTAAAAATCACAAGACATTCAAAATCAAAAAACCGCATTAATTATACATCTGAATTTGTGGTTTATATGATTACTTGTACAGCCTGCAAATTGAAATATGTGGGCTGTACCAGCAGAAAATTAAAAATACCTATCAGTAATGCTGGAGGCTGCTCAAACGTACACTGCTCAAAAAAATCAGGGGAACACTTGTCACGGTTCACGCTGCGGCCCCTGCTATGGACCGACAGCGTGCCCGTGTCTCCTGTGTCCCGGCCGCTGCTGCGACATCCCCTGGTGTCCCTGGCTCTCTGCACGCACCTGTCCTGGCTCCTTCCACTCCTGAAGCCTCAGCACCTGTGCTTCCTCCAGCTCCCTGGCATCCTGTGCGCACACGTGCTCCCTCTAGGGGCACGCGCGCGTCACTGCACCACATTTAAGCAGTCAGAGTACCTTGGCCCTGCCCAGTAACCTGTAACCTCTGGCTACATAAGGAACCTCCTACCTTCACTCTAGGTCAGTTCGTTGTTGTTTTCAGCACAAGAGCTTGACCCCTTGGCTGCTGCATTGCTGCTGTTCTATCATAGGTTCATACGTCTATCGGTTCCTGTTGGACATCTGCCGCTGCACCAGCCTGCCTACCTGCTGTACATCTGCACCTGCTGGCCTATACCTGCTACCTACCTGGACTGGGCATACGTTCACCAGCTACACCTGCACTGAGCATCCGTTTATCAGCCTCCAGTGTCCAGCCTTCCAGACCTGCACTTCGGCTACCTCCTGCGGGTATTACCATCTCTGCCTGCGGTGGGCCCTGCGGATCCCCTGTTCCAGGACATTTTCTGGCTGTGTGGCCAGAAATCGTTACAACACTTAAACAACACAGTGTAACTCCAAGTCAATCACACTTCTGTGAAATCATCCTGTCCAGTTATGAATCAACACTAGTGTTGAGCGATTTTTATCGACAAAGTTGAAATCGGCAAGGTTTTTATGGTGATCGAAATTTCCAGATCATGCGATAATTAAGGTTAAATCTGTGCATCATCTATTAGATCGCGCCTTTTTCGGCGCTTCCTGTAATTTTGGCGGCCAGCAAATCAGATTACAGAATAGAGCAGGGTGAGATGTGTGTGCGACGTCATGACTGGATGTGTATGGTTGCGATTGGCTGGAAAAATCACATGACCTCGTTTTACATAGAACAGCGTTTCCTGTTTCAGCCTCAGTGTCTCTCAGCGTCTCATAGGGATAGGACCTGCGTTCTGCCTGTGGCCAAACAGCTCAGCGAAATTAGTCTATTTCTGCACAGAGAAACCTCTACTATTAGCTGTGATCCTTCCAATTTAGTTACATTAGAGATTTGAACATTTTATGTAGTTAGCTAGAGAATTTTAAAGCAGAATCTACCACTGTAAATTCACGGCGGTGGGAGCGGGGGGGGGGGGGCCCCCCCGGGCGAACACGCAGCCAATCTTTAAAGACACTGGGTAAAAATTCCCAAAACTTATGTTGACATTGGTGGAAT
>JAODAL010055975.1:0-23589 GCA_025379985.1 Phyllomedusa bahiana | reverse complement strand
AGAACTTGTGCCAGCTTAAATATGCAGAGGGACTTGGTTTGGTTTTCATCAATGTTTGTTTTAGTTGACACGCAATGACTGCCCCGTTTTTTAGAATGCTTCAAAAAAAACCCCCTCACTTAAGGGGGCAAAACTGACCAAAAAACTGAAGCGGGAATGTAGCCTGAAAAAAGTCACCACGAAAGCGAAAAAAGCAAGGGAGAGCTCAGGGGCAACATTAGTGACAAGTGTGGAGGTGACGGCGGCAGAAAAGCATGAGGGTCGGAGTGGCACAAACATTCTGGAGGGGGCAAAAAGAAAGCCACAGATGGCACAAGACTGAGAGCGGAGGCACGGGGGGCAGCTTGGGGCAGGCAGGGCAAATGACTTCGGAGGTGGCAAAACAGAAACCCCCAAATGGCACAATACAAGGGAGGTCACGGCGGCAGCACAGAGGTCAGGCAGGGGCACAATACATTTGGAGGGGGAAAACAGAAGGGCCACAGAGGGGGCACAATCCCCAAGGGGGAGGTCACCGCAGCACATGACGGGCAGGGGCACAATAATTTTCTGGAGGTGGCAAACAGAAGGAAGAGGGCAAAATAAGTTTTCACCCAAACGAGGGGCGGGAAAAGGGAACGGGAGGAGCAAAATGGGGCAAAGGGCACAAACACATGGGAGGGAAACAAACAAGCAGCAGAGAGGTAAAGAGTGGCACAATGAAAATTTGAGGTGGGCAAACCATCCCTGAAAGAGGGGGTAGGCGGGGAGAAACTGGGCAGGAGGGGCACAGGGTGGTGGGCAAAAGAATAGGGGGGAAAACAGGTAGTTTTAACCCAACGACGCCCAAAGGCATTGGGTGGAAACCGGGACCACGTTGAAAAAATTAAAAAGGGTCACGTTCCACATTTCCCTGGACAAGCGGTTCTCCTTGGGGTAACATGGGGCCCCCGCCGCACTGAACACCCGCTCTGATGCCACACTACTGGCCCGCGCAGGACAGCTTCTCAACTGCAAACTCGGCACGTTTGGCGCCACACATCCAGTTGGCTGCCCAGTAGTCCAGCGGATCTGCTAACTGAGGGTCGAGTGTGGCCAACGTAGGCCACAACCTGTTGGTTCAGGGACTGGTCAGGTCCTGCCTGCTGCTGCTGGCGACCTTGCCCTCCCACTAGGCGGGTGAAGAAGCTGCTCAACAGTGACTCCGACTTATGTGTACTACTATGGAGCTGGTACTGCTCCTACCCCTCCCAACCTTCCCCCAGAAGCCGCGGCAGTAGTACGTGACGCTGAGGAACCCCCCGGTCAGTAACCTGTCAGAGGAGGACGATGCCGCCCATAGGCAGCGGCACTGTTTACGGAGGATTTCCCTTCTAGGTAGTGAGTTTTGTCTCCTCTCAATAGCTGGGAAAGAGGCACCATTTTGGACTCGGTAGCGAGGTCCAATAGGGTGGAGAGCCAGAAGTCCATCCCTCTGGGCCGATGCTGACCTATTCGGCCTTATTAGCCAGCAAATAACATGCTGCGGCCATCTGCACAAGTGACTATCCGAGGCTCCCTGGCCTCCATTTCCACTGTATACTGCCACGGTGCTTGGGGGTCATCTGCCTCATCTTCCTCATCTCCATCCACCACCCCAGCGGCTCCTGCTCCTCCTCTCTTTTCACCTGGGTAGAAATCCACACCTGTTCACCAGACAATGCTTCTGCTCCATGTCCTCCTTCCTCCTCCCCATTCAGTCCCCACCAGGAACTCATGTGGCCACAATGTAGTTGCCACGTCTCCAGCCCCCTGCCCCAGACAGATTTTTCAGCATCTGTTTTCCAGTAACACTAAGCAGTGGAAGACGTTTTTCATCCCGTATTCCTGGCACTGACAAATAACCGCCTCCTCGAATGGCCTCAACAAACGGCAGGTGTCACGCATGCGCTGCCACTGGCTGACACAAAGTTAACACGGGGAGTACTTTTCTGTCTGCTGATCATCAAAAAATCGTTAATGCCTTTCTCTGTTCAAACTGCGGTCCAACAGTGCAGGCTGGAATTCCAGCGGGTGGAAACATCGCATATCAGAGTGTGTTGGGGAGCCGTTTCTGGCCTGCTGCAACTCGAGGAGGGTGTTTCCTTAGGCTTTGTACGAATGATAAAGTGCATGCAACAGTTTCCTGGCCATTTTCAGAATGTTCTGAAAATCGTGGAAGACTTCAGGAACCTATTCACCAGACCATATTGAACACGTGCGCCATGCAGGGCGCATGGACCTCCCTCCTCGGTGCAGCGCAGACAAACCATGTTCTCGCCCATTGTCCGTCAACCAAGTTTTCCCGATTTGCATTGGCGACGGAGAAAAGCCACACATCGATTTCTCTGCTGCATGACGCGAGCAGTTCCTCCCCTGTGTGACATCGTTTCGACCGAGGCAAAGCCCAGGTGTAGAACTGCGTGACAACCGCTGTACCACTACACATGGTAATGATGGAGCAGTACTTGTGGAGCTGAGATGTGGTGGTGGTGAGGAAGGTGGAGGCGGACATTGGCGCAGGTGAGCAGTTTTGACAACGTGAGGAGAAAGCGGCGTCCCCTGTCCAAGGTTGTGGTGTTCCTGGCTTGGAAGCCAACATTCACTCCAGTGGCCGTAAAGGACATGTACTTGCCCTGACCGTAGTTACAGCTCCAACGTCCGCCTGCCGTTCCACCTTGGAACAAACATAAGCTCAAGGACTGACCCACCTGCTGTTCTACATATTTATGAAGTGCAGGTACTGACTTTTTTAAAAGAAAATTATGGCTTGGAAATCTCCATCTTGGCTCGGCACAAGCCATTAGTTCTCTGACCGTGCAGAGTCTACCATTTTGGAAAGGGAGGACTACAGTACCAACAACATGGACAGGAGCACGGTCAGCTGCTGCACTTAGATGGTTGGACGCATTACTTTGTCTCTTTGCAATCGCCTCGTGACGACCTGCTGGGCGCCATGGTACGAGGAGCAGGAGCATCTGGACCGGGAGATGATGTCAAACAACAGCTCCCTTCTGCAGTAGGTGGTGGAGCCTTGATGGTCTCAATGGCAACTGAGTGACTATGGCCGCCGCTGCCCCTCGCTGAGCCCCTGTGCTGCTACTTTCTTGGACCGCGAAGCGGGTTTTTTACCCCCGAGCCGCGTCGGCTCCCGACCTCACACTGCTGTATCCCTGCTGACTCAACGCCACAATGACCCACTTGTCTGGCTGCGCTGGCTGCCTGACCGCGCAAGCTGAACGCCCTCTTTCTCCTGAAGATGATGAAGCCCTTGCCTCACCCCTTCCCAATGCGTCGGCTACATCATCACTATTTGTGCTTCATCGTCACTGCTGTCCTCATCACCGGTCATGTATGCCGAGGCTGACCCTCACAACATGGACCTCCCCATGCCACTCTCCACATCTATACTTTGCCGCCCTACTGCAAGAAGCAGGCAGCATATGGGCCCCATTTCTTTCTTCGATGCCAAGTAGCGGCTACTGCCCTCCTCAAATTGTTTCACCTCGCTTTATAGTGGCGCTGAGCCCAAGACAACATAGTAGATCTCTGCTGAGGGGAACCGGATGACAGAGGCGGCTGAGGACAGGTGAGGGCCGCTGACCCGCTCTCCGGGCCAGCCAACTAATGGTTGTGTCTGAGGTTCCCAACCGACTCTGGCTGGGGTTGTCAGATGTCCATCTGGAGGACAGGATGACCTAGTCAACCAATCAAGAACCCTTGGGTTGCTGAACAACACACGGCCGCTAGATGACAGCTGCAGTTGTGGCCTCACCGAGTGACCCCGGCTGCGCGTGCCCCATTGCTGTGCTGCGACCTGGGGCCTGTTTCCAGGAATGTTTTGTGCCACTGCCACTCGCAGGTGCAGAGCCTTTTTTCCCAAGACACAACCATACCTCTCGTCTGACCCATATTCTTTGTTCTAAAATGTCCAGACAAACGGTTTTATGATGATGATTTCGTATATGATAAATATACACCCTGTTTTTGACTGCCACATGAACCCTGTAAACAAGCTTGGGTAACCCTTTGGATATAAAATGCGCTCCACAAATGGCCAGGAAAAATGTTACTTGATGTGGTCGTTTAAAATACTGTGTTTTTACTAAATGTAGAAAGCACAAACAGGCTTAATTTAACCTTCGGAACATGATTAGGCTACAGGATAAAAATGTATATATTTTGGCGTGAAAAAGACGCTTATTTTTTGTCAGCACACCAGCAAAACAACGCTTAAATTAACCCCTGGATGTAAATTGCGCCAAAGAATTGAGCGCACAATCTAGTGAGCTTTGTAGCGAGTTACAATTGCGTGGTTTTTCTACCCACACACAACAAGAGATACAGTTGTAATTAACCTTTTGCTTGTGGATGTAGGCTACCCGAAAAATGTATATATTTTGGCGTTGAAAAAGACGGTTTATTTTTTGTCAGCACACCCAGCAAAACAACGCTTAATTACCCTGGATGTAAATTCGCCATAAGAATTGAGCACCACAAAATATAGCTTTGTAAGCGTGTTACAATTGCGTATTTTCTACGCCACACAACAAGAGATACAGTTGTTAATAACCTTTGCTTGTGAATTAGCTACAGAAAAATTTATATATTTTGGCGTTGAAAAAGATGGGATCATGAGGGGTCAGCACACCAGCAAAAACAACGCTTAAATTAACCCCTGGAATGTAAAATTGCGCCAAAGAATAGAGCCGCACAAACTAGTAAAGCTTTGTAAGCGTGTTACAATTGCGTGTTTTCTACGCAGCACACAAGAGAGACAGTTGTAATAACTTTGCTTGTAAATTAGGCTACAGGAAAAATTTATATATTTTTGGGCGTTGAAAAAGAGGGTTTATTTTTGCCAGCACACCAGCAAAACATCGCTTAATAACCCCTGGATGAAATTGCGCAAAGAATTGAGCCCCACAAAATAGTAGCTTTGTACGTGTTACAATTGCGTGTTTACTATACGCCACAACAACAATAATACAGTTGTAAGTAACCTTTGCTTGTGAATAGGCTACAGAAAAATTTCTATTTTTTGGTGAGTTTGGAAAAGACGGTTATATTATTGTCAGCACAACCAGTCAAAACAACGCTAATTAACCCCTGGATGTAATATTGCGCCAAGAATGAGCCCCACAAAAATAGTAGCTTTGTAGCGGTTACAATGCGTGTTTCTACGCCACAAAACAAGAGATACAGTTGTAATTAAACCTTGCTTGTGAAATAGCTACAGGAAAAATTTATAAATTTGGCGTTGGAAAAGACGGTTTAGTTTTTGTCACACACCAGCAAAACAACGCTTAATTAACCCCATGGATTGTAAATTGCGCCAAAGAATTGAGCCGCACAAACTAGTAGCTTTGTAGCGGTTACAATTGCGTGTTTTCACACCACACAACAAGAGATACAGTTGTAATTAACCTTTGCTGTGGATTAGGCTACAGGAGAAAGTTATATGTTTTGGCGTTGGAAAAGACTATTATTTTTGTACAGCACACACAGCAAAACAACGCTTAATTAACCCCTGGGATGTAAATTGCGCCAAAGAATTGAGCCGCACAAACTAGTATCTATTGTAGCGTGTTACAATTGCGTGTTTTCTCTACACCACACAACAAGAGATACAGTTGTAATTAACCTTTGCTGTGAATTAGGCTACAGGAAAAATTTTCTAATAATTTGGCGTTGAAAAAGATGGTTTCTTGGGGTCAGCACACCAGCAAAACAACGCATATTAACCCCTGATGTAAATTGCGCCAAAGAATTGAGCCCCATAAAATAGTAGCTTGTAGCGAGTTACAATTGCTGTTTTCTCTACGCCACACAACAAGATTAACAGTTGTAATTAACCTTTGCTTGTGAATTAGCTACAGGAAAGTTATAATTTTGGCGTTGAAAAAGACGGTTTATTTTTGTCAGCACACAGCAAAACAACGCTTAATAATTAAACCCTGGATGTAACTTGCGCCAAAAAATTGAGCCCCACAAAAATAGTAGCTTTGTAGCGTGTTACAATTGCGTGTTTTTCAACGCCACACCACCAAGAGATACAGTTTAATTAACCTTTGCTTGTAATTAGGCTATCAGGAAAAAGGTTTATATATTTTGGCGTTGAAAAAGACGTTTCTTGGGTCAGCACACCAGCAAAACAACGCTTATTAACCTGGATGTAAAATTGGCGCCAAAGGAATGACCCGCACAAACCAGTAGCTTTGTAGCGTGTTACAAATTTCGGTTTTCTACGCCACACAACAAGAGATACAGTTGTATTAACCTTTGCTTGTGAATGTAGGCTACAGGAAAAATTTATATATGTTGCGTTGAAAAAGACGGTTTCATTGGTGTCAGCACACCAGCAAAACAACGCTTAATAACCCCAGGATGAAAATAGCGCAATAGAATTGAGCAGTCCCAAAAATGAAGTGGTAAATTATTGTATTGTAAAAACGCTGTTTCTTTAAATGAATACAACAGAATGGCTTATGATCCCACTTGGATATTTGAATGTATATGCAGCTTGCAGTGACGCACACTGGATTTCAGATCCATACCCCTAAAAATTAGAAATAGAACATTAAGAGAACAATCCTCTTAAAACAAGCTGAGAACACCCAACAGAATTCGCGATACTACAAAAATCATTCTTCATAAGCAGCTATCAGCCCGCAGGCAGCACCTTCCCTGATGACACAGGGAGAGGAGTGTGAGCTCCCGCGTCCCGCGCCCAGACGTATATAGTGCGGTGACGTCACAGAATCCCGCCGGTCTCTGATTGGCGTCACCTCTGCAACATGTCATCAGGCTTATTCCCTTCTTCCGTCCCAGAGTGCTTTGGCCCCATGAAGCGCCATGTGCTCGCAGCCATTATACAATCAAAAGCACACTTCGTTCACTCCGAAAAAAAAAAAAAAAAATTTACAAAACCCCAAACAAACGAAGTGTTTCCTGAAAATCTAAACGAATTCCACTTGTAGAATCGATTCGCCCATCTCTATTAATAATAACTTGTTGTTCTTATTTTTATATTTTAAATTTTTTCTACTTAAAATCTTACAAACTATTTTATTTTAGACTCTTATATTGTACTTTCATTTTCATTCATCAAAAAGTAGGTCACTGTTCAGTAACACAGGATTTTGCATGCTTTATAGACTTTTTAGAAACTTTTTTTCATTTTTTTTTTTTATTTAGCGGTTTTACTTTATTAAATGAAACAAATTTTAATTAGATGGTGATTAGTGTTGAAATTTACTGTTGCTGTCCTCAGCCTTTATTCTACATACTGTAATAGCCAAAACACCACAACACAAGATCACTACCATAGATTCTATTCACTGACATGCTATTCTAATGGTTTTTATTTTTTATTTCTTGCCGGCTGTGATGTGGTTGTTATCACTGATAATACTATAACTACTCTGTAGATACCCAATTGAGAGTGGGATTAATGGTAGATGCTGTATTAGTTTTCTTATTTTATATTATTTAAATTATTATTCATTTTATAATATATAATTTAATATTAATCTTATATTTTATAAAATTTTTCTAAAATGTTAGATTATATAAATTTATATTAATTTTATCTTAATTTTTACATTATTTTATTGTATATAGTTTGATAATTAGCATTCATTAGCATGGCTTGAGCTGTTAGGAATTCTGTAGAGACTTTTCTTGCACACTAACCATTGCACTTACAATGCAGCACATTTAGGCTTCGCACCAAAATAACCCCGTCGATCCACTTACGATGCTCAAAATGCATGAACCGCAGTATGACATGTTCATACATACTGTCGCATTCTGTACTGCTCTAAAGCTATTTAGAACTGGCGTGTCAGCGCCAAGTTTCATACATATTGCCCTTGGTGTCTACTCCTGGATTTTTGGGACTCATTTACGTCTCATAGCCTAGACCCACCAGAGGATCATCTGATAGTTGGATGGACCATTTCAGTGCTCTAGATTAAGACCTGTTCACATGGTGAATTTATGCAAATTTTATAATCTGCACTTATTCAGCACTGAAACCCATATAAATTCTGTATGAAATATGTGCTGTAGTTAATACAGCATGTTTTTTACTAATGTTTTTACCAAATCTGCAGCGCTGAAAGAAATTAAATGATGTCTCACTTACTGATGTGTCTTCTTCATGGATCTTGCATGGAAACATCATAGGGTAGAAAGGATGCAGATGAGCCCCATTGAAGAGGCTTAGTCCACATCCAAATTGTCAAGGATGCCCCTGCGACCCTCATCCCGCTGCCGAGTGGTGCCACGACCCGCATGTCAGGTCGCGGACGCGCTCATTCCCCTGCATGTCCCCCTGTAGACTTACCCGGCCACGCACCTGCTGTAGTTTCTGTCCCACGCCGGCAGTGTTATATTTAAAGGGCCAGCGCACCAGTTATTTGCTATTGCCGGTCGCTGCCCCTATTTAAACCTGCCTCTTCCTGGTTAACCCTGCTGGGAAACTTTAGTGCCATTTAAACCTACTAAAAAAGCGTTCCTGAAAATCTTGTTCTGATTACCGTGTACCGTACTATTTGCCTCCGTCCCTCGACCACGAATCTTGCCACCTGCCCTGACCTTCCTGCTTGTCCTCAACCACGAACCTTGCCGCCTGTCCTGACCTTCCTGCCTGTCCCCGACTACGAGCCTGCCTTACGATTTTGTACCACGCTACACCTTGGCTGCCTCCGCAAGCAAGTCACGTCAGTGGAAGCGACCTGGTAGACTCCCGCCGCAGCAAGTCCAACCCGCTTTGTGGCAGGCTCTGGTGAAAACTGGCATCTACTTAGATTCCACTCCCTGGCGTGGCTTACTCCATCGCTTGTGGTGGTCCAGAGGATCCACTATCATTGCGAGTGACAAATGAGTGACAAATGAATGGCAAAATAATAAAAATTTACAAATGTTTCCAATAGAAGACTTTATAGTTTATGTGACATTATGTAGAAAAAAATGTCAGAAACTTAAAGGGACACTTATCAGAAAGGTGTGTTTTTGTTAAAATCATTATACCTAGAAAACTATTTTTTTTAAATTTATGGTATCTTTATTTTTAATTTCAACAGTACTATGTAATTAAAAATTACATATAAAATCTGTGGCAGTAAAGAGATAAAATTCCTGACTAATTTCTCTTTACTGTTGGTGCTGCTTATCTTTATGTAGACACTACAAATAGTAGTAATGATATAATGGTCGCTCTATTGTTCTCTTGACATAGATAAGATGAGATGACAGGACAATGAAAAGAGCCATACATGACAAGATAATGGGATAATCTGTTCCTTCACTGGGAAGGGGGTTTCTTCATAATTATCAGGTCTAGCTGATAAAAGTTACACCTCTCAGGCCATGGTCAGCCTGGAAGAAGAACTGTCAAGTAATCCTCACTGCTGTGCTACCAGAGTCACAGACAAACCGAGAAGTCATATACATAGATGAACTTTAAAAATTATATAAAAAACAACCACCCAAATTTAAAAAAAGAACAAAAACATATAATAGTTGCATATTGCTGGTCAATATGTGAAAAGAAAAATTTTGATCGCAGTGTCCCTTTTTTGCCACTTAAGAAGATTTTGCACAAATTCTTTTTTGTAAGACTACGGATATATGTACTAATTGGCTGTAATGGGTCTGTGTGTATTGGCTATATGTTCTGTGTCCCATACATTTACTCCCCCACTTAAAATCTGTAATTTTTTGCTGTAATACTGTCACGGTTGGAGTTAGTGGATCCTCTGGACCACCGCAAGCGATGGTGTAAGCCACGCCAGGGAGCGGAATCTTAGTAGGTCCCGGTTTTCACCAGAGCCCGCCGCAAAGCGGGATGGACTTGCTGCGGCGGGAGTTTACCAGGTCGCTACCCCTGACTTGACTTGCCTGCGGAGGCAACCGAGGTGTAGCATGGTACAAAATTGTAAGGCAGGCTCGTAGTCGGGGACAGGCAGAAGGTCAGGACAGGCGGCAATGGTTCCTGGTCGTGGACAGGCAGGAAGGTCAGGGCAGGCAGCAAAATTTGTGGTCGAGGGACGGAGGCAAACGGTACAGTACACGGTAATCAGAACAAGGCTACAGGAATGCTTTCTCAATAGGCAAAGGACACTAAAGATCCGGCAGGGTAGCCAAGAAGAGGCAGGCTTGAATAGGGGCAGCGACCGGCAATAGCCAATTACCAGTGCACTGGCCCTTTAAATTTAACCCCTGCCCGGGGCGCGCGCGAAGGGGGGGGGTGCCGAACACGCCGCGGACAGAAGCTCACGGGGGTGGCCTAATACCGGGGGACAGGCAAGGGAAAACCCCCCCAAAAACCCTCATTTTTAAAAAAAAAAAAAAAAATTTTTAAAAAAAAAAAATTCAAAAAAAAAAAAAAAAAAGGGGGGCCCCCCCCCAAAAAATTTTTTAAAAAACCCCAAAAAAATTTTTTAAAAAAACCCCGGGGGGTTTTTTTTTGGGGGGAAAAAAACCCCAAAATTTAAAAAGGGCGGTTTAAAAAGGGGGGGGGTTTTCCCCCCGGGGGGTTTTTCCCCCCTTTGGGGGGTTTTTTTTCCCAAAACCCGCCCCCGGGGGGCCCTTGGGGGGGGTTTTTCCCGGGGGGAAAAAAAATTTTTTTTCCCCCCCCTTTTTTAAAACCCCCCCCCCCCCCCCCCCCCCCCCCCCCCCCCCCCCCCCCCCCCCCCCCCCCCCCCCCCCCCCCCCCCCCCCCCCCCCCACCCCCCCCCCCCCCCCCCCCCACCCCCCCCCCCCCCCCAAAACCCCCCCCGCCCGACATCCCCCCCCCCCCCCGCCCCCCCCCCCCCCCCCCCCCCCCCCCCCCCCCCCCCCCCCCCCCCCCCCCCCCCCCCCCCCCCCCCCCCCCCCCCCCCCCCCCCCCCCCCCCCCCCCCCCCCCCCCGGGGGCCCCCGGGGCCCCCGGGGCCGGGGGGGGGGTTTAAAAGGGGGGCCCGTGACCCCAACCCCCCCCCTTTGGTTCCCCTCTTTCGGGCCCAAAAAAAGGGGTTATGGGCCCAAAATTTTTTTGGCCCCCCCTTTTTTGGGCCCAACCCCCCCCCAAAAAAAAGGGGGCCCCCCCTTTGTTTTTTTTAAAAATTCTCCTTTATAAAAAAAATTTTGGGGGTTTGGGGTGGGGGAGCAATTTCCGAAAAAAACGATTTGGGTGAACGGCTTTAAAAAGAGAGAAGTGGAGGAAGGCGGGGGCCCTTTTATGCTACTGGGTTTATGCGCTTTTAGCCCTCGAAAGGGCCCAAGAAACCCGGGGACCAAACCCCCATGGGGTTTTGTGAGGCGGATTTTTCGCCCCACAACCACACCTTGTCACCAGGAGAGAAGATTTGGGAGATGGTCGTTTCTTTTTTTCAGCTTGTGTCTTAGTTGAGCGGGAAAGCCCGGAGTAAGGGGACCCCCGTGTTGATTCCGTGGCTGTTAGGTCCCGGGCAACCTCCACGGCTGGAACCTCGGGAGGGCAAACCCGGGGGGGGGGGAGGTGGGCGCGGATGTTGTCCCTAGACCAAAGAAGAAGGGAGCGAAATCGGGGGGTTCTGAGTCTAAGGAGTTGTGGAGAACTCCCGCCCCAAAGGGAGCAGGTTGACCAAAACCCTCCTGATGTGCGGAAAAGGGGAAAAGGTTTGGGAGTGGGAGCCCCCCGAGTCTGGGTTAAAACCCCCTCCCCTTTCCCGTTGGGGGTTGGGGGATGGTAGGCCCAAGGAAGTCCCGTTTCACTTTGGGAGGTGATCCAGAGGGAGCGGAGGAAATGGAAAAAAAATTGGACTTGGGGCTGAGGAAACCCCTTTTAGTCGGAAGAATGTTGAAAAAAATGACCCGGGGAAGGCGAGGAGCGGGGGGTAGACCTGGGGAGGAACCAAAATGAGACCCTTTTTGGGAGAAACCCGGTTTCCCTGACCCCAAGGGAAAAGGGAAATTTCCCCGAGGAGGTGGGAGGTCAGTAAAAAAACCCATGCCCGTGGGGCCAGGGACACTGGGAAACGGCCAGCGGGTTTTGGGAGACCCGCCGGCTTGGGACGAGGGAAATTTTTTAAGGGCCGGAAGTGCAAGATTCCACGAAATCTCGAACTTTCAGGCCAGGCCCCCGATAAAAAGGGGGGATAAGTGAGCAAGTTTTCTGCAACCCCCGGGGGGCCTAGCCCCAAAGAGAGCAGTGGACCCCCCGACAGTATCCTCTTTTCCCTAGGTTTGGGCGTACGTAAGTCTTGCCGGGGGAATTTGGTTTTTTAGGGTAACAGGGCAAAAAGAAACAGTCGTTCGGGGGGAAAGATATGCCGTGGGGCGGATTCGTCCCCAATCACGGTCAGAGGGGACGGGTGAGGGCAAACGGGCCCTTTACTTTCTTCTCCCGCCAGGCGGAAATGGTTCCCGAAAATCGAACCCGGGAAAAGAAGAGAGACCAGGGGGGGGCTTGGGCCGGGGGAAATTTGGGCATTGGGTGTTTGAAGATTTAGGAGGTTCTTGTGGGCGTGTAGATGTTGACCCAGTGACAAGCACCCTCCAAGAGATAACACCAAATTTTTCCCCGGGCCCCCGTTGGTATGGCCCGAAATTTCCCCCCTCCCTCCTTAAGGGAGTAGTTTCTTTCCGCCCGGGAGAAAAGGTTTTGGGGAAAAACCCGCATGGTGTGGGGCTTGCCTTTGGGCCCCTTTTTTGGGTGGCACACCCCCCGGCCCCCACCAAAGAGGGTGACCCAGAAAAAATGGTTTCTTGGTTTTGGGCCCCGGGAGAGTTGGGTTTCAGAAGCAAAAGCAGACTTTTAATTTAGAAAAGGGCTTCTTCTGCAGCTGGTGGCCACGTTGGGATTACTATTATTTTGGTTAACACAACTTTTGGCGTACCGCGAGGAAAAAATGTGGTTGAATCCCTATAGAAATTTGGCGAAGCCCAGAAGTTTTGTATGGCACGGGGGGCCCACGGGTCGTGGCCAGTAAGATGGCAGACGTTTCTGGGATCCATCTGCGCCCCTGGTCCGAAATCTTTTAAAACCGAGAAAGGGGGAAACCTTGTTTTTGAAAGAGGCATTCTCGAGTTTGGGCATCAGGGTTAGCAGTAAACGCCTGAGAACTTGTCGCATATGGGCCTGGTGGGTTTCTGGATCAGGTGAAAAGTCAGGATGTCACCCAGATGCGCCACACAGGTGAAAAGGAGGTCTCTGAAGTGTCGTTGAAAAACCCCTGAAAATTTGCAGGGGCATTCAGAGTCTGAAGGGCTGCCCAGGTACTCAAAGTGCCCATTTAATATTGGGGCCCGTTTTCCCATTGTCTCTTCACGAATCCGAAAAAGGGTTTGTGGCTCCTGTAGGCCCTTTTTGGAGAAAATCTTGGCTTCAGGGGGAGGGTCAAAAGTGGGTTTAATAAGGGAAAAGGGGTATTGATTTTTTGGTGATCTTGTTGAGGCCCACTGTATCGTACATGGACGTAGGGACCCGCCCTTTCTTCGTTACGAAAAAAACCCCGGCCCCAGCCGGAGAGGGGGACTTAAAAATAAACCCTTCTGGATATTCTCCTTGTGTGGCGGACATAGCAAGGTCTCAGGCAGGGAAAAAGAGCAAAAACCCCTGCCCCGTGGAGGAAAAGTTCTGGGCAGAAGGTCAATGGGGCCCGTCATGGGGCGTGTGGTGTCAAGGTTCCGCTTGTTTCAGAGAAGACGTAGCATATCTTGATCCGGGGGGAAGACCCCCCAGAGGCTTAGCGGTATGGAAAGGCGATAAGCATCGGGCGAGGGGGCCCCCCAAACAGCGAGCCCGACATTCGGCCCCCAAGCGACTTTCCCTGTTGGTTAAGCACCGGGCATGGCGTGCAGCCATAAAAAGGACCCAGGGGATGGACGAGGAAGAGGGGGGGTAACACGAAAAATGTAAGTCTCCCCTTATGAAGTGCCCCCACTTAAAGGGAACAGGGGGTTTTGGGAGGGGACTGGATCGTGAGGATTTCCCCCCTTGACAGAGGAGATGGCCAGAGGTTTCCGGGGGGACCCGGGGATATTATGCTGAGACACCAGGGCAGCACCCCAACAAATTTCCACCGACCCAGAGCCAAAGAAGGTGAGGTTTGAAAGTGGGTACCAGCCCCCAGTGCAAACCAGGAGGGTATGTTCAAATGAGGAGGGGGTTGTCCCCCTAGGACCCCTTTTCCCACGAACCCCAGGGTGGTTTTTTCCCGGCGTTGCGGACGGACGGGCAACCCCTGAGGAGTGTTCAGGGCTGCGAAGTAGAGACTAGGTTTCCTTACGGCATTTTTTTTCCTGCGGAGTCAGGTGGGTCTATCCCTTGGTGGCTTTCCATAGTGGCTGGGAAGGAGGCGTGGGGGCCCGTAAAACACGAAAGACGAGGTAGACGACGTTTTTCTGCCCGGGTTTAGCTTTGGCGGGCTCCTTATGTCTCTCGGAAAAAGGGTTGCCGATGGATGAGTCACTTAACGAAGAGGAGGGTCCCCGTGGAGAAAGCATCCTTAATTGGCTAGAGAGGGCCCCTTTTTGAACTGGGCACTGCGCAGTTCCAAGCAACTCCCCAAAGCTAGTGTGCGGAAAAATGCATGGAGTAGTTTAAGGGAGTTTCCCTTTTTGGGGTTAGTAAGGGGGTCTCGGCAGACGAAGCGGGCGGCTTTTCGAAGAACTGAGGAAAATCCTGAGGAAATTTTCAAAAATCAGCTGTGACCTGGTCCCAGAGTGGGGTGCCCAAGCCAGGGTTTTTTCCCGGGGAGGAATGACCGAAGGCCACCTTGGACCTTTCCGACAGGAACTGACCCGCCCTAAGTTCCATGTGGGGGAAGCAAATGGGTATGAAGCCCCGCAGCCCTTTGGGTCCATTTTTAAAATTCTCGGCATGGACAACCCCGGGGTTTAGGCCGGTGGACAAACCGGAGGGGCCCCGGAAGGAGTCAACGCGCCGATGTGCTGCTTTAGTGGCGAGGAGCTGCTGCATCATAGTAGACAATGGTTAAGCTGCTGTCTTGCGCGTGATCTCTTCGTTACTGGGCCCGAGGTAGTGTGTAGAGAAGCTTAGTAGAAGCCCCCTTTGGGGAAGACCATGGCCGGATTTACTGTCCGGTTGGAGGTAGTGGATCCTCTGGCCCGCAAACGATGGGGTAAAGCCATGCCCGGGACGGAAAACTAAGTAGGTCCCGGTTTTCACCAGAGCCCGCCGCAAAGGGGATGTATTGTACGGTGGGAGTCTACCAGGTCGTACCCTGCGTGTTTTTCCTGGGAGGGAGCCGAGGTGTAGCTGGTACAAAATCGGAAGGCAGGCTCGTATTCAGGGACAGGAGCGGGGGGGGCAGGCGGCAAAGGTTCGTGTATGGAAAGGGAGTAAAGTCGGGAAAACAGCAAGATTTTTGGTCGAGGGACGGGGCAAAAAGGTACGGTAAAAGGTAATAGAAAAGGCTAAGAACGCTTTTCCAATAGGGAAAAAGGGTCTAAAGATCGGCAGGGTGCCCGAAAGGCAGGCTTAAATGGGGTAGCGACCGGCAATAGCCAATTACCGGTGCGCTGGCCCTTTAAACCTAACACTGCCGGTGCGCACGCGCCCTAGGGAGCCCCGGGGCAGAAGCTTCAGCAGGAGCATGGCCGACTAAGTACAGGGGGACAGGCAGAGGAATGAGTGCATCGGGTCGCAGCGCCACTCGGCAGCGGGGCACGGATGCGCCCGTGACCCGGGATGAGGGGCGCAGGGGTATCCAAGCAATTCTCATGTCCCAAATTTCGTTGTACTCAGGACAGTTTGTAAAAATGAGGTTTTTTTTTTATCTTTTTATAAAAAAAAAATCTAGGATATGCCCCCTATCTGTGTCTTTCTGGTGAGTTTATCCATCATGGAGACTGTCAGTTCAAAAAGGCTTTGCATGGTCTGGGTCAGGGCTGTGCTAAAGGAATTTTTTAAAGAGAATAGTTACAACTGTCCATCTAGATCCTCTTCTGACTTTTGCCCAGGGTCATCTTAACAGCATTCTAGGCCCCCAGGCAAAGCCTAAACAACCACTTGTAGAAATGATGAGGCAGGTCAACTGTATCAACATTCAAACCTCCCACTAACTTGGTGAAGAGAAATATCATGATATGTACTAGGGAGTAGGGATGTCTGAATTAGAGATAGGCGAATTTCTCAAATATTCGATTCACCGACTTCGCCGAATTTTCCGACTTTGGGACGAATAACGTTAAAAAACAGCTATTTCCAGGCTGCACAGAGCCTGTAGGGTGCTGTAGAACGTTGTGCCATGCTTAAATATGCAGAGGGAGCTTGGTTTGGGTCTTCATACAATGTTGTTTTTTTAGTATGACAAGCATATGACTGCCGCCGCTCTTAGAATCGCTTCCCCTATAAAATTCCCTGGGCATTAAGAGGGCAAAAGTGACCAAAACACTGAAGCGGGAATGTAGCCCGATAAAGTCATGGCAGCTCCAGCTGGAAAAAAAACAAGCTGAGGGCTAAGATCCTACCATAGTGTCAAAGAACACAGAAGTAGGTTACCACAGCCACGACAGATCGCAGCACAGTAAGGGGACGTCAAAGCAGGAGTCACTCTGTGAGGCCACAGCATCCGGTGTCATCTACCTGCCATGTGTTGAACACACACTAGGTCATACACTTTCTCCCCGTGACATCTGACAACCCCCGCCCAAAAGTCGGTGGGTTTGTCACACACAACCCTTGTTGGCATGGCCAGGAGCAGTTGAGGGGCTCTCCCCCTGTCCTCAACCCCCCTCTGTTTCCCGTTTGCTTCCACAGCCAGAGAACTACTATGTTCTGTTGCCTCTGCGCCGCTATACAGTGAGGACCAACTATTTGAGGACATCCGCTGCTTCTTGCAGAGCGGGCAAATAGTGATGAGGAGAGTTCAATGGGGGGTTATGTTGCGAGCAGTCAGGCTTTGTACAGCGACACCGTTGGGGAGATCGGCGGTGACAGGCAAACACTAACCGATGTAGCCGATCACACATGGGAACCGGGAGAAGCAGGCGAGGCTGGGACAAGTTTTTTCTGGCACCCTAGTTTAAACAAGGCATAAAGTGCCCCCCAAATGGAAAATTCAGTCCACTCCATGCCTCTTTGTGCCCCCTTTTCTCCTGGGATGAAGTGGCGCCCTTACGCGGTCGCCTACCCTCGACTACCAATTGTCCCGGCCCTGGAAGCATTCCGTTATCTCTACATTAAGTTTTAGGAGATGGGAGGAGAAGAAGGAGGCTTTGGACGACAGACAATCTGGGATCTTGGACATTAGAGAGTTAGTCCAATAATTGCAAACAATGCCGTATATTAGCAGTGCACACGTTATAGTCCCAGCCGTTAGGAGTACCTTGCTTAGACTCCCCTATATCAATCAAAAAACGTACTCATAGGCTTGTAGGACAATACATTGAACTTTACATTCGTTTTTATAAATTGGGTGCTATAATTGACATAGTTCTATGACGAACTACTTAGGCAATGATAACATATGAAAACGTGGCATTACTTAGCTGTATAGCTTTCTCTGTTTAGGTAGGTAAGTGATAGTCCCATAGTAGACTTGTAGGGAGCCGATCATGCTGAGTTGCAAGCCCAGCCAAATGACGCCATGCCAAAGCCTCGTTTTCAGATGTTTTTCATTGCCATTAGGTTGTTCGTTTCATAGGAACTATGTCTTTTATGCACAATTTATAAAAACGAAGTTAAGTTCAATGTTTTGGCCATACAGCCTATGTGTTACGTTTTTAGTAGAGGTGTTAGTGTCTGAGCCGGAGTATGGTTTAAAGGTTGGGTGTATCAGAATTTAATGGTGGTTTTGAAAGCCTGTGATGCTATAGATAGCCCCAGACCAACATTGTTCAAGGGTTCATCATTATCATAGGGAGAAGAGAGCAGGGCACTTGCGTGGCAGGCAGTGGCGCTGCCCGTAAGTCAGTAGTGTGCCGGGAGTCCAGCAGGGTGGCAGCATGTGCGAGGTTGGGAGCCAAACGGCCACGATTTAGTCACCCACTTTGCAGGTCCAGAAAGTTGCGGCCAGGGGCTCACCAGGTCAGCGGTGGTACAGTCAGTCAGTGCAGTGCTTTTGGGTTAAATCACCTATGGCGGTGTGCAGTTTTTTGACGAGACACAGAGGAGGGTTGAACTTAACTATATGTAGAATCTGTGGGCAGGAAGTATAAGGCAGACCAGGGAACTAAAGTTGCACCACAGCATCAACATCCATGCAGTGTCACCATACGGTTTCGATGTGGTTGGTCCACCCTTGTCCAACAGCGCAGCCCCCAAAGTGGCTCCCCCCTCCCTTTTAAAGGGATTTAAAGGGCCCCTTTAAACCACCTCTGCCAAAAAGGCAACCCCCCTGTCAATTAATCATCTACCGGGTCCAGAAACTCCTGCTCCCGGCACTCATGGGGCCACCCAGTCGTTCCCCGAGATGTTTGCCAAAGAGGAGCAGTATCCCTTTCTGCCAATTCCAAAGGGGAAAAGCTGCCTTTGCCCCTGTCCAATTTGGGTTTTTTAAAATGAAGTCCCTTTTTTTTAAGTGGTGGACTTTTTTTGCACCTTCAAAAAATTTGGCGCCAAAAAAATCTTGGGCATTCATTTTCACCCCATTGTAACAAAAAAAGGGGTAGGGGCCCTCCTCGGGACCACCGAAAGCGGGGGGTGCGGCCACGCCAGGGGCCGGGGGGTCTAAGTAGGTCCCGGTTTTTTCACCAGAGCCCCCCCGCAAGGCCCAGGAGGGACTTTTGGCGGGGGGGAAGCCCATACCAGGTGGGTCCCCCCTGGAGGGGGGACTCCCTTGATGTAGGCACCCCGGGAAGGCGCAGCGAGGGAATCCCCCCAAAATCTTTAACGAAACTCATGGGTAAAAAGGGTCGGGCCAAACGGTCAGGGCAGGCGGTTTTAAAAATTCCCAAGGTCAGGTAATTTACCCGAAAGGAGGGTCACGGGCAGACAAAAAACTGTGAACAGGGGAAAATTGTTTGAACAGGAAATAAATATATTAACAGGGGGAAATTTAGAAAACGGGGGGAAAAAATTGATGAACGGGAATAAATATCTTAACAGGGGGAAATTTTTTGGAAAGGGGAAATTGTTTAAACGGGAAATTTTAAATATATTAACAGGGTGAAATTAATGATCGGGGGGGAAATTGTTTAAAAACAGGTAACAGGGGAGGGCCCCCCCTTTTTTCCTCCATTAAAAAAAGGGGGAGGGCCCCCTCTTTTTTCCCCCATTAAAAAGGGGAGGGCCCCCCCCCTTTTTCCACCTTTTAACAGGGGGGGGCCCCTCCCCTTTTTCCACCGTTAACGGGGAGGGGCCTCCCTTTTTTCCACCATTAAAAAGGGGGGCCCCTCCCTTTTTCATACAAAGCCAGTTTTGCAGCTTTGTTTTCTGCTTCCTTTTTTTGTTCTGTCCCTTCCAGTTTTGTAAATGATTTTAACCAACAATGGCACAGAATGCCAAAAAAACCAACCACTAAAATCAAAAATTTCCTTGTAGTTATGGTCTCCTTTTTTACTTCGGAGTGTTTGATTGTCACTGCTTTTCCTCCTCAACGGTCTTGGGGGAAAGAAAAGGGGTTTTCCGTCGCCAAAAAAACCCCCCTTGGCCCCTCTCCCTAAAACAATTTTTGGCCCCAAAAAGCAGGGGGGTCTGCTCCCGTCTTTTGCCCCCCCCCCCCCCCCCCCCCCCCCCTAGCGGTTTTGGAAAGTCCCCAAAAAATTTTTTCGTCCTCCCTGTATAGTGGCGCCCCCGGGCCCAAATAACATAGTAGATTTTCTGGTGAGGGAAAACCCGGGGTGGTTCAGTGGTGGGTTGAGGACAGGTGGGGCCGCTGGACCCACTCCCCGGGGCCTGGGCCCAAATATGGGTGGGTCCCGAGGTTTTCCCCCCGACTCTTTGGGTGGGGTTGTTTAGATTTTCATCTGGGAGGAAGTGGGGTGACCCAGTCAACCAAAACAAGAACCCCCGGGGGGCCCGGAACAAAAAACGGCTGCTAGATGACGGCGGCAGGTTTTGGCCTCACCCGGGGTTAAACCCCGCTTTGGACGTTTCCCCCTTTTTTGCTGTGACCTGTGCCCGTTCAGGAATGATTGTGCCACTGCCCCTCGCGGTTTAAGAGCCTGCCACCTTTTCTGTTGACTTTCTGTTTGTTCTAAAATTTTAAAGCGTTTAATGAAGATATCTGTATATGGTAAATACACACCCTGTATTTGACTCCAAGTGAACCCACTAACAAGCTTGGGTAATCCTTGGATATAATTTGCGCTCCACAAATGGCGAGGGAAAATTTATTTGTATGTGCTGTTTAAAAACACTGTGTATTTTACTGAATATAAAAGCACAAACTGGCTTAATTCACCTTCGGATATGAATTATGCTACAGGCAAAATTTCTTTTTGGTGGTGAAAAACGTTTCTTTTACTGAATACATCTGCAGAAAAATAATTAGTTAACCCTTGGATGTAAATTGCACAAAAGAAATGTGCTGCCAACAATTACCAGCTTTGTAGTGTGTTAAAACGGCCTGTTTTTTACGGAACACAACAGAAAAACTTGTAATTAACCTTCGGATATGAATTATGCTACAGCCAAAATTTCTTCTTTGGCGGTGAAAAACATTTCTTTTACTGAATACAACTGCAGAAAAAAACTTATTTAACCCTTGGATGTAAATTGCGCAAAAGAAATGTGCTGCCAACAATTTCCAGCTTTGTAGCGTGTTAAAACGGCGTGTATTTTACGGAACACAACAGAAAAACTCGTAATTAACCTTCGGATATGAATTATTCTACAGCCAAAATTTCTTCTTTGGCGTTGAAAAACACCATTTCTTTTAGTGACCACAAACAACAGCTTTAATTAAAACCCCTGGATCTAAATGCACAAAGAAATGAGCAACTAAAATTAAGGTGGTATTTGGATTGTAAAACGCATGTTTCTTTAACTGAATACCAGTAACAGTTAGCAACCCTTGATATTCAATGTGCTGAAGAACTGAGCAATAATGCATAAATGTATATGCAGCTTAATTTGACGCACACTGGACCTCAATTCCAATACCCCACAAAGTCAGAATTAGAACGTAAGAGAAGCAGTCTCTGAGAAAAGCTGTGACACCCCCCTAAAAATCGCTGTATAAATGTTAGTTCTTTAGTATGAGATATCATGAGCAGCAGCAGCAGCTTCCCTACATAGCACAGTGAAAGCAGTGTGAGCTGCCAGCGTCGCCTCCGGACTTATATAGTGCAGTGACGTCACAGAATCCCGGCATTCTCTGATTGGCTTCATCTCTGCACATGTCATGCAGGCTACACCTTTATTCCTCCCAGACTTCTTTGCCCCATGTAACGCCATGTGCTCACAGTCTTTTTATCAATTAAAAACACGCTTCGTTCACGCGAATCATCCCAAACTTCGACTTCGTTCAGAATCGAAGTTTTCCTGAAATTTTAAACGAATTCCACTTCGTTAGAATCAATTCGCCCATCTCTAGCCTGAATTTATGAAAGAAATTTTGCAATTTTTATAGATTTACAAACAGTTAAAACTTCAAAATTTTCCTCCTAAATGCAGACATGCCCACCCTGTGCTACAAGGCATTATTTTCTCCTTCTACCGTTCTCCTTCCTTCTTAGTGGGAGATTTGAATGTTTAGATGGGTGATCGGAAATTTTGCGTAAAATTCTGGTCTGGGCATAGATTAGGCTGCTATTCTTGAAGGCAGGGCTGTGACAATGGGTAGATGATGGTAGGCAACTGCCTAGGGTGCCACTTCATCCCAGGTAGGAATGGGGCGCACAGAGGCATGGATGGGGCTGAATTGGGGAAACGCTATGACCTCAGACAATTGCCCATTGTGCCTATATGTTAAGACGGCACTGCTTTTACCACTAAATAAACTTCTGTCAGTGACTGAAAAGTCTCTGTTACATACACTACACCACATTTACAAAATGGCTTACCAGCATTCTGCGCATGTAATTGAGTCTCAACAGTTGTAAGGGGAATCACAATCTGCTCTTCCTGCACAGAACACTCCACAGGCAGCTACATTTACTGGTCCTAAACACATAATTAAACTATATAAAAGGAAGAATTGTTTGTAAATCAATCGGATTTATGGAATTTACCATCCACTGCATTGTGGTGCAGAGCATCTGATTGATGCCCTCACACAGCCCAATAAAGCTTATGAATGAGACAATCTGCCAGATATTCCTCCTTCTAAATAAATACTAATAAAGAATAATCAATGCTGGAGCTAAACAGAGCCAACCTCATAAATCAACAAAGATAAATAATAATTCTAGAGGTCAAAGGACAAGCAGAAGTGGGGGTTGCACATACACATGAAGCTCGATGCTGCCATTCTACATCCTCCGAACACTAGGAGATCTTCCAGACTTTCACAAGTGAGCTCTCGCCCCTCATCTTTGAGTTCCTGACTTATTTCCACCCAGAACCACAAGCTGCAAAAACACCAGTCATCTGCATCAAGAAAAATGTAGCTCTAAATCCAGAGGTGGCACATATGCACGCAGAGATGGAGACTCAATTAGACATCTTTCCTGAACAAAGTAGGAGAACAAGTATCAGACTTAGCAAAGCTGACAATCTTAGATGAAGCTGTAAAGGAGGAAACAGATCATGTATCAAGCCAAATATGACATGAATGTCAGACTTTGCACTGTCAAAACACTAATAATTTCAAGGGAAGGTCATTTAGATGGATATTGTCTACTTACAGTTTGTGCTCTTAAAGGGTTTCTCCAAAGCTCCCAACCACCTCCCACTGTGCTAAAACAAAAATAAAAATGAACCTATAATTACCTCTTACATCATCACCATTCCAGCACTGCCAGAACTCCAGCGTTCCCCCCAGACTTTCACTGATGATGTCATGTTCATGCATCACATGATGCGGCAGCCAATCACTGACCTCTGTTGTCACATGCTGTACATGCACATTGGTTGCAGCATTATCTAATCCATGAATGTGATGTCATCAGTATGGGTTCAGGGGGAAACACTGGAGCTCTGGTAGCAATGGTGATGATGGGAGAGGTAAATAAGAAATAATTCTCCTACAGGCGCTTTTCTCATCACAAATTATGTGATCTATAGATAAGGCGATTTAATGATTCCTCTTTGAATCACATGATTTGAAGGCTGGAAAAATGCCACAGAAAACTTGTCAATATAAATCAAAACACATTAAGGGGATGTTCACACGTCATTTTTCAATACGTTTTCAATCCAAAAAAGTATTGCAAAACGTTGTGTAAAACGTATCCAAACACATAACTAAATTGTGGTACATGTTTGAATACATTTTCTGTGCAGAAACAATTCTCTTAACATGTGCCAGGATAAGCAGCTCCTTTGGGCACTAGGTAAGGGTGGCTCCATTTAATTTTTTCTGGTATATTAGTTTCATAATCCAAGCAATTTCTTTAGTGAGCTAAAATTGGCTAAAACAGATCCATGTCCACCTCAGCTTAGCCACTTTGTTACTACACATTGTGTTAATGAAGCAGTGGTGAAATTACCGTAAAGGGCTTGTTCACACGGAGTTTACACTCCGTGTTACAAGCGCTTTTAGCTCCCCGGGTC